>QLOK01044434.1:0-11236 GCA_003313805.1 Tricholoma flavovirens | reverse complement strand
TGTTTTAAAAATGTTGAATCCGTCTAATGCAGTACTGATGACAGTTCCTGGCATTTGGGGATGCCAGTGCACTTCCTTGACATCGTTTTGGCCCTGGTGAACAAATAGTAATTGGGGTGGTACATCCCCTTCAGCAGGCTCGTTCCTCATAGTGCCCATTTCGTCATCTTGCTCAACGGCAAGGTCCCATAAGGTCACTTGATTATCTGCACCGGCAGCAGCAAAAACAGAATCCTCAGTAGGGTGCCACTCAATGGATGTGATCGGCGCTTTGTGCCAAGTATATGCTGCCACAGGAGAAGGGTCGAGATCAGAAGTACTGTGGTTGGATACACATTAGTCAACGTCGAGGAACAAGCAGGAAAGGTAAGCACCCTTTTTTTTTCACGTTTCGTAAGTCCCAAACCTTAACACCTCCCTCGTCACCTCCACTGAGTAACAGATATGTCGTTGATCTATTCCAGCTAATGACATTTACGTCGCTTTCATGTGCTGATCCGATGCTAGCGACACTTCTGCGCCCTTTACTCCGCACATCCCAAATTTGGACACTCTGGTCTGCTGAACAAGAAGCAAATACAGTAGGTTCTGAAGGACTCCATTGTAGATCCTCCACACTTGACGTATGTGTTACAAACGGTTGCGAAAGGGCATTGAATCCGGATGGGGTAGAAGTCGTCAAATAAATTTTAGCGTGAATATCACCAGTCAACAGCCGTAAGGATGAAGGACCAGACGAAGCCCAATCCATAGCAAATCCTTCAGCTCGGCCATGAGAGTTGATGCTGAAGATAGGGCTATGAGTGCGTAACTTATCAACCGGGTACCCAGGGACATCAAATGATTCAATGAGTGGTCGTACATCGAAAATGTGGACTTTTCCGGTCTCTGCCCAGGTTGCAATGAAGTATGGCTCAGCTACAGGAGGAAGAGGTGCTGAAGGAGGTAGAGGTTGGGCACGAATCCGATTGACGCCACCTAGGTGAGGGATGGAACGGTATTCGAGAATGGGATCTTCATCTAGGTTTTCATCGTCCCTGTCGTCGTCGTCGTCATCGTCATCAGACAAGTCATCTGGAGATAGCCATTAGATTTTCTATGCTTTAGCTGAACCAAGGGCCGACGAACCATCATTCTTTTGGGTCCGATGCAGCGAGCTGAGCTTGTAAACAACGACCTCATTATTTTTTGAGGTATCGGCTTGAGAGCCGGCTACCAGGTAGGCAGTAGCTGGGTATCGCTGCCGCTCATCGCCTAAGTTGTCCCGAAGTACATCAAAAGACAGACATGGCCAGTTAACATTCATTGAATGGCGCATGATATAAACTGAGTCGTCGGCTTCTAATATCTCATCTTCCCCCAATACATGGGTGCCGGGTATAAAGGTTTCAGATACTTGGGGCTGCTCGTTGCATTCCTCTATAGCTGGCAAAACCTCATCTACATCCATGCCTTCACATGGCATTAATTACTCACTGGAAGCCGTCTATCGTGGGCACGCACCATCTTCACGTTCCTCGGCTTCTGCATCTATAACGTCCTCATCGCTTTCTAATTCATCTTCCCATGCGTCCTCGAATTCCCCCATCTCGTCAATCGCAACAGTTTGATGTTTGCCGTTGCCCTTTAAACTACGATATGACTTCCCGACAACGATGTCATGGGAATGAAGTTCAGCTGCTGGGCGTTTAGACATTGATCGCGATTCGTAGTCAGTCACTAGCACGTTCAAGATCTAGCCTGGCCAGCTTGACCTGAAGTATAGGGTTGTTCAAATGTTAGATCGTGAAAAATTTGCAGTATCACGTGCCTTACAATGTCGGAAAATTCCGACTAAACTTGAAATCTAGCAGCTTGGTGCCAGCGGCACGGAGGAACGGAGAAAGCCGGCATCAGTGTTCCGTTGACAGCGAAGCAGTCACACATCGTACTTGAGCATCTCTTTTTCTAAGCAAGGGCCTCCACCTCCAAAGTGGGGGCAAGCTGATATCGAGATGCGGAAGATGTACTGCTATCGATTTTCAATGATTCCAATTCCGAGTCGGATCATCGACATAACTCGATTTCCCCCGCTCAGCTCCGACCCGATTTTGATTGGGACTTAACATCCGAATATCTTCGAGCGTATCGCGGTGCGCAGCTGTAACGAACATCACTAATTCATGCAAATCACAGTCGTCAACCTGTCAGGCACAGAACTGACGCGTAACCCTCTTGCCGGAGAGCTGACGTGGAGCCTAGTATTACAACATACAACAGTAGCCGGCATGTGAAACACCGGGACAGGTATAAAAGAGCGAACTTGCCTCTCTCAGACTATAATTATACTCATGTCAACCGTAGCACTTCCTCAAGGGTGAGCACTCATATTTATGGGCCCCGTCACTAGTTCTCATGCAGTCTTAGCTTTGGTTATGTTGGCGCTGCTCTCCTATCCACGGTATTTCTTTTGTTGGGACAGAATGTAGCGGTCGTTAGATACCGACAACGTGCCGGTATCAAGTATCCCCAATGTAAGGAAATTCACCACTCATTAGTATCACTCATAGGCTGTGTGTTTTGACAGTATACGCAGAGCAAGCGCAAGTAGCGGCTTCCAATGATGCCCTCCTCTTTAACTGTGCTCAACGTACGTGAACAGGCAGCTTACCTGACACGTATGTGCTGACAGGACTGTTAGGCGCTCATCAAAATACACTCGAAAACATCCCAATGGTCCATGTTTTGTTAGAGCAATTATTTTATCGAATAGCAACTATATACTCACTGGTTTCTCAGGACCCTACTGGCGAGTCTGAAATATCCTATTGCCTCTGCTTCGATGTGCGGGTTATGGGTTGTCTCTCGTATCTCATATACTCGTGGATACCTGACAGGCGACCCATCTAAGGTGGGCTACTTTTCATATCTCTGTAAGCCCGAGGTATCAAACCTAACGTATTTGTGTAGCGAGCCAATTTCCTGTATCGTATCGGTGCACTTGGTTCGATCGGTAAGTTCTGCTGATTGTTGAATGTCGAGGCTAATGATCATTTTCATCAAGGTCTGTTGGGGACTGCGATCTATGCTGTTGGTGATTTGATGGTTGCTGGTCGTTGATTGACTGTGCGAAATGACCTTTGGAATATTTAATGCCACTTTAATACCCTGTGGCCTCCTGTGGCATGTATCAACGTATATCAGGATCTTTAGAATTTGTGTTACAGTCACGGTAGCCTGTAGTTGTGCTTAGCTAAGTGTAAAGCGTTGATGGCTCTCGACAATGATCATCTCCGTCCCCTTGTAATATTCGCGAACTACTCAAGCGTCTTCTGCCCTCGTCTAAATGTTAGTAGTACGATGCCCAAAGCATCTTCTAAACTCTCCTTTCCCACATCATGCACAGATTTTGCCCTTCCGCCATCGTCCTCTAGCCCGGTGGCATCGACTTCAGCTCTTACCCTTGATGATCCTGACGTGCTGCTCCAACGATTTCGTCGCCCAAGTGTACTGCTTGCTAAGGCTGGATACGTTTCCGAAAGTCGGTTGCATAGTCCTCTGGCATCATCTTTCACCCTCCACTCTAGAAGGCGAAGTCACAGTACGATGACTGAAGAATCAGAGAGTGACAAAGAAAGAGTCTTGACCGAGAACTGGGCCCCTGAAAGTTCAGAAAAGACGACACCTCCTTTGAAGACGCTGGAGAAGGGAAGTGAGCAGGTAACTGGGGAGACCACCCTCAAGCGGCCCTCGACACCTCCGCGCAGGTTATCGTCTACAAACATGGATATTCAAGAAACCCAGATCTCGCCAAAGACAAGTCGTCGCCTCTCTTTTCCTGTATGTATAATCATATGCCGTCATTGAAATCGTAACTAATGGTTATGCCGCAACATAGCTGAGACAACCCCGCATAATGAATCTTTTAGCTGAATCACGGCCTGAGGAAAATGAGGTTAAGTCTGAAGCAGCCTTTCAACGTCTGATATCGTCCTCGACTGGCCTGCCCACACAACCTCGCACTCCCCGAGTAGCGGCCGATCGCGGTCGATACCCCGAGGAGGCAGGACAAGAAGAAGAACCCCAGAGAGAAGATACGCCTAGTGATGACGAGGACGAAGCCGATGATGCCCCATTCCCCTTTTCTGCCCCGGGCGGTTCTCAACCGATATCTATTCAAAAACCGCGCACACCTGCAGGTAGTTCAAATGGCGATGATATTTATATGAGTATCTCAGAAAGCTCAAGCTTTGGAACTGTGGCGATGGACGTTGACTTGGTCTGTAATGGTTTACACAGTGCACCTGACGAGTTACTTATGTCACGTAGCCTCCAGGATCTCCTGCGACAATGTCTGCCCATTGGCGGTATACGCCACCTCCTACAACGAGTGCCGTGCGCTCCAATAAGCGGAAACGTATGTGTTAATCTTTTATCCTTGAAATATCTCAGAAGGCGATTCTTCCAGTCGACGATCGTTTTGACCCATATCCATCTGCAAAACGCCGTGCAGTCTCGCCATCCCTGTCGTCTTATCTTCGGGATTCTCAAATCACCATCGGGTCACCCATGAACGTTCGGAACACGCGGCTTCCCATTGCCATTCCAATCAATATTCCGGGTTCCACTGTTAGCTCGGCGGCGTCTTCTCCGACGATTGGTGGCTCCTATTCAGGTTCATTTCCAAGGTCGGTTAGCATAACCTCCAGTCCCACATTAAGACCGGCTGTGATTCTAGCCAGTCCGATTTTAAGACCAGTTCCTCGGGCTGGCCTAGGTATTCGAAAGGGTGAGGAAGACAGAGAGATAGAGGGGGCTGGGGAAGCCGTCGGTGGTTTGACGCTAGCAGGATAGATCGCGCTGCAGGCTCAGACGAGCACTTTTGTCTCAATTATGAAACCAGTGATACTTATGTATGTCGATTAGCACTCTTTCTGTTAGGTCACTAAATCACTTTCTCAGGTCTGTAATATTATTACCCACATGCGCATAGTTTACATAGTTCATACATTTGCCCCATGAACTCCTGCGTTATTAAATTTGCTCCTTGGCCCAGGGTTGTTGTCCGTTCAATTTTTTTGAGGCATGCGCTGGGCATGCGGCATTTTGAACTTACACAAACAAGTGGCACGTGCACATCGTGCTTGCCACAAGACAGGGTCTCATCTTATCCTTCCCTTTGTTTAAGCCATGAGTACGGCCGATAAATTGACCAAGAAACAAAGGAAGACACTTGTATTTCGGGAACGCAAGACAGGCAAAAGAAAGAACCAAAATGCCTCTTTCATGGTTACGCATAGCAATGACATACCTGCCATGGAAGACCAAGATATGGCTGATGCGCAGAGCAGTCCACTGGAAGTGGAAATGGAGGAGAGGAATGAAGCGGGGAAGTCATCGCCGGAGAAGGGCCACGGTAAAGGAAAGGAAGAGGCTAACGACTATTTGGTGGAGAAGTCGAAGAAGAGGAAACGAGAGGGTGACCAGATCACCGCGCAAAAGGGACGGGAGAAAAAGCGCGCCAAAGTCTTGGACGATGTTAGGGAGACTGCTGAGAAGAAAGTAGCCAAAATGCAGCGGTTTATTCTGTTTCTCGGTATGCTCAGGTTATCCGTAACTTCCGATCTCCAAGCTCACATATAAACCTCAGGAAACCTCAAATATACAACGCCGCTCGAGGCTATACAGACTCATTTTGAAGCCTGTGGTAGGCCTAGTCTAATTCCTCATATTTTCAGTACCCATCGTCTTCCCAGACCCTCCTCCTATAATTCGACTTCTGACCCCGAAACCATCGGTGGTGGCCGGAAAACCTAGTCGTAAATCGAAAGGGTGCGCCTTTTTAGAATTCAGTCATCGCAACGCCCTCCAGCAAGCCCTAAAACTACACCAATCTGAGCTGGATGGTAGAACGATTAATGTCGAACTAACAGCAGGGGGAGGTGGGAGAAGTGAGAATCGATTAACGAAAGTACGACAACGTAACAAGGAGTTGCTGGGGCAGAGGGTACGTGTTCTCCGGAGAACAGCTATCAACCCAATTCAATCCTTTAATCAGAGAGCTCGCACCGAGAAACAAAACCCAAATTCTGCACCAACTCTGTCAGACAGGCCTCAAAGGTACTCGTCAACATCAGGTATAGATCAAAAACCTGCGGCACGCCGAACGTGGACAGTCGGAGACAGCGTTGAAGCAGAAACCCACCGGGGTGGCAAGAAACATATAAGAGCTCACCAAAATAGAAGAAAAATATGGGGGACGGGGGTCAATGCCATTCCTATTAGCTGACTTGGTAGTCTCCTATGAATTGCGTGTAATAAACATAATGTTCGTATAAATGTAGGTGTCCTGTGAAATAATATATACATGGGCCAGCCCATCATCCCGAAACGAGAATGAAGATTAAAAACTATATAACATATTAGATGCACCTTAAGCTGAAAGATGATTAAGACTTACAAAGACAACGAGAACCCCAAATACTTTCAGCATCAACCAACGGTTGCTCGAGATGCTCGCATAGTATTTCAATAATTCCCGCTGAGCGCCACTTACATTTGATGCTATGTCCATGGTATCAGCATCAATACGCTGCACAGTTTCCCTCTGCTCCGCAACCATGTTGGCAAGTTGAGTAAATATCTGACCGAGCTCTGCAATGGTCGCTTCTATAGATTCTATTGCGGTTGAACGCGACTGGATGTAAGAATCCTGGATATTGATATTTTTGTTGAATGTCAAAGTATATGACGAGAGATGACTGACGAACCTGTTGCTCAACCATCTGCATCTGCATGAAAGCCCCCTGTGATCCCAGCCCCTCTTCTGCTGAGCCAAGGTCCAATGCTAAAATATCACCATTTTGCTGGGCTCGACCTTTCCCCTTCGCGTCAAAGCGACTGGGACTACCATCTCCCATCGGATCGTTTCGCTGGGAGCTATAAAGCACCGAGTCTAGAAATACAGAAAAGAGCTCAGCAATGGCTAAAATCGAAGGGAAGCCAGATTACGGACTTGACGGCGCTTGAGTGGCTGCTGATGCAGCCGAATACATGAACTGCTCCGTACGGTCTTTGGATTCCTTCATATTCTAATGATATACGTCATGAACGTTGATAGACGCGAAGTTGTCCCTTACTTACCTGTGTCCGCACCTCTAGTACATCCTTAAACGTCATGCTAGTTGTGGCCAACTTGCTTTGCAGCAACATGACGACATTGTGGTTATGCTCTTCTATTTGCTTACCCTCCACTGACCTGGAGGACCCCTGTGCATTGCTTTGCTTGACATAGGATTGCAGTCCAGCAATCTGCTTGTTGATTTGGGCAATGTCTTGTTTAATGATGAATGTCAATTCCTTCACCCATGTCTCAGACCATCCCCAAGAGTATAAAGATGAACATACGCTGATCTCCACAGGTCTATCGTCAAACAGTGTTTTCCGTTTTGCGACTGCGGGGAATTAGTCCTAGGGTGCACGTGGAGCAGGGAGAGTAACTAACGTTGTGCGAGTTTGCCCAGTTTGATAGTAGTTGTGCTGATGTCTTTGCCAATGGCAGAAGCCATACGAGAAAACTCGCTCTTGGTTCCCTGCTTGTTGCCCGATTGAAGGAGTTTTTGCTTTGCCTCTGAGCCTCGAGCAGGAATGGAGGACCTGTTCCGAATCGAGTGGACACAAGCTCTGAACTCGTTGGTGCGATCTTGTATTGGCATTGGGTGTAATGGTTTGTGCGGTACAGATATTATTACTGCTAGTATAGCAGTTTCGGAGTAAGTACTTTCGGGAGACGTTGAATTTTGAAGTTAGGCGGCTGCAGCGTGGCACACGTGATTAATTGATTCAACGCCCACGATGCGTGGTTATGTAAGCAATGCTGTGACTTACTTCAAGTTGCTGCCAGATCGGATGCCTGCATGCAGCGCATCGTGTACTCGGGAAAGGCCACCGTGAATTCTTCTCGAAATTTCTTTTCTTCTCAATTCTTAACCTCACCTTCTACTTTAAATTTTTTTCCTTCACAACCCAATCGACACCGTATCGTACGCCTTTACTTTCGTTCATTCAACTCAATGTTTGCTTCCAAAGAGCAGCCATCTCAGAACTCTAAAGTGCTGGTGTTTGGTGCTGGAAATTTCGGATCATGTCTTGCATCGCATCTGGGTGACTCAGGACATGATGTGTATATGTGGGCTCGAGACGAATCTGTCGTGAAGCACTTCAACACTCATCACCGAAATCCCATCTACCTACGAGATCATCAATTCCCCACGAACATAACAGCGATTGGTCCCGATCTACCTACCAAGGAGTTCATGGCCGGAATGGACGTTCTCTTGTTCGCTATTCCTACCCAATTTCTCAGGTACTTGTGAATCTGCGATGTCGTCCCATACACGTGTCAAATTAGATACCTGCACGTTGACAGACCAAATCTTTGCACTCTTCAATCTCGCCTTGATGTTAAGAACATGCCCCTCTTAATTTTTGTCAATAAAGGTATTGAAATTGGGACGCATGCGTTAACGTTGGAGATAATTGCGGACACTTGCGGCCCCGACGTTGCTAAAGCAGCAACTTTCATTGTATGTCAATTCATTATTCATCATGACTATTTTCATGACTTTGGAAGTGACTTGTTCAGTCAGGTCCTTCGTTTGCCAAAGAAAGTATGAGGTCGTCCATACCATTCCTCATGAAATTGATTATGCTTCCCAGTCGTCGAAAGACAACCAACATCCGTGTCAGTCGCTTCTTTCACGGAAAAGGAAGCCAAC
This sequence comes from Tricholoma flavovirens, assembly GCA_003313805.1. Taxonomy (NCBI): domain Eukaryota; kingdom Fungi; phylum Basidiomycota; class Agaricomycetes; order Agaricales; family Tricholomataceae; genus Tricholoma; species Tricholoma flavovirens. The sequence continues at coordinate 2,480 of QLOK01044434.1, read as the reverse complement.
AAGGCTGCAGCCCTCTTCCATCAACCTCATTTTCGTTGGTACGAGGCTACTTCAAGTCATTCAGATATCGGCTAACGGATATCCCAGCTATACTGGCAGAGATCCTATCGGTATTGAGCTTTCAGGGGCCCTAAAGAATGTATATGCTATTGCTACTGGCATGTCAGATGGTCTCGGGTTTGAAAATAATACCAGAGCCAGTGAGTGCGTTCTGATGATTGTCGAGTTCTCTCTCAAACGAACTACAAAGTGATAATTACTCGAGGCTTGGCCGAAATGACGTGCATTGGAACAGCCTATGGAGCATCGCCATTGACATTTCTGGGCCTTGCGGGCGTTGGAGATTTATTTCTTACGTGCAGTTCTTCTAATAGCCGTAATTATACGGTCGGTTACCGGCTTGGTAAGGGCGAGTCCTTGGACCAAATTACCAAGACACTGGGGAGTGTCGCAGAGGGTGTCTCTACTACAAATGGTGTGAAGACTATTGTTGATGAATTGGGTGTCTCCGCCCCCATTGCAAGTAGTGTAAGTTGGGAAATTTTCTCATTTACTTCCAAGGGGTCTAATGTGCATGGTCCACAGGTATATGACGTCCTATACAATGGTGCGTATCCTGTACAAGGTTGTTGTCATTCTGGCTGATGTTTTCTTGGCCTGCATGTAGGAAAGGATGCGCTTGTGGCAGTGCGAGAACTGATGGCGCTGCCGCCATCCAGAGAACTCGAATTACCGCCAACAGCAGGAGGACCTGCACGCCAACTGATACGGAAGTTGGGATTAGACAATCATGATCAATACATATTACATAGCACTACTACGTGGCTCCGTACTCAGTACTAGTGTAGTCACGTTATTTCAATCACGTGTACATTAGATCGATCTGGATCTAGACCACGTAACTTTTTTTTTCTCAAGTTTCCGACCGTTCCGGTTTCAGTAAATCCCAACTTGCCTTTCCTCCGTTTATTCCTTCTGTCTTTTCCTTGGTCCGCGGGTTGCTTTTGGCTGTCATATCTACTCTTCGCTCCAAACTAAATGGTATCTGCCCTGTGGAAGGCTTGCGCTGAGGGTGACCTCGAAAACGTCCATCAGTTATTGAAAGATGCCTCTACGCTCGATATCGAAATCAGAGGTAAGCCCAAAACACGTTCTGAAAAATAGTGTACATCTGCTTTTCGATAATCTTATTATTTTTGCACATCCAACCTAATTCACATTCTGTCTGTCTTTCTTGACAGATCATGCTGGTGTTACTCCGCTCATTGAAGCAATTAAAAATGGCCACGTCGACATTGTAAGGGCCCTGTTAGACAAAGGTAGATAGGGGCTCTTCATGAAGTTCATTTCTTACCTTTTGCATGGTCTAGGTGCCGACTCCGCGAATTCTTCCAGCCATGGCCTACCTGAGCAGTATACATGCGACCCTTCTATCCTGGAATTACTTAATTCTGCCCGTAAACGGCTAATCCCTAATGGCAATCTTATACAAGATCGTGGCTACGGTCACGACCTGAGCAATGATCTGGACAAGTATCCCAGATCTTCACCTCCTGTCCCATACCCATACTATCCTAGCATTAATTCAGCACCGCCCTCGATAACTGAAGGGGGTGTTTACTATCCACCCTCTCCTCAAGCAACAGGAGAAGCCCCCGCGGCTGGTGGCGTGGGCGGACCGGGCAATCTCCCCCCTCCGGAAGTCGCAAGGTTTATCCCCTGCAGATATTTCCCCGCTTGTCGCTACGGATCGTCCTGTCTCTTCGCACATCCACAAACGCCTTACTTTCAGGGGTCACTTCCTCCTCCAGCTCAATATGGACCCCCTTACGATTCAATGAGTGCTCAACCATATTCACCAAACTACTACGCCATTCCTCCTTCCTCGTTCCCATCACAAAATGGTGTACATCATATGGCACCCCTTTCTCCTTCTTTTGACCAACATCCAGCGCATAGGCATTCGCCTTCTGAAGTCGTTCCCCCTGTACCGATTCACTTTGGCGCCGGTATCCCGCCGCCTCCTGCTTTTCCCATATCCCCACCTACTTATCCGCACACAGGGCAGGCTATGTCAATATCACCTCTTCCGGCTCTTCAACAACAGCCTGCCATCCCTGTTCCCAGTCCTCAGTCCCCTATGTATAATCCAGCGACCCCACCGGTCCCCGCATTTGTACAACAAGACACCCCTAATCAGTATTCTCCACCACAACCTACAGCCACACCTATCAAATTCCCGTCCGTAAATGGTGAACCAAAACCTGCAATTTCACAACCTAACGGACATGGTGCCGGTCCCACACACCCACATCGCGATGGAGGTCACAGCCGTCGCGGATCTACTCGCCGCAGCTCGTTTGCTGGTCGAAAGCCACCATGTTTATTCTTCCCTGCTGGAAGGTGCAAGAATGGGTATGCTTCGACCGCCGTCAGGTGTTGTTAGTATGCTGATCCTGATTGACTAGCGATGATTGTCG
>QLOK01044429.1:0-12339 GCA_003313805.1 Tricholoma flavovirens | reverse complement strand
TTACCATACTGTTCGAAATCGATCGACTGTTCAACAAAGTTCAAAGTCATTCGAGATGCATTGAAACTTGAATAAGTTCGAAGATGTTTTTCGAGGTTCAATGATGTTTGAATTTGAAGTACTTCGTTCTTGCTGTGCGAACTTGTAACAAGTATCACGAAAAGACTCTGACCATCTTCCGGGTTGTAGTTGTGAGGTGGACCTATCATCGGGTTGTGTGATGATGTCAGCCCCATAGTGATGCCATAGGCGATCGCCGTAATGTTCCTGGAGTTTCTAATTCCCACATTCTCTGGATTAGATTACTAGATATCATCCAAAATTATATTTTTCAAAGTTTTTTCTCAACCGCGAAGTAGGGCATGGGAAGGAGGCTGTAGTTTAGCCTGATCCACAAAACTTTTGCTTCATGCTGCGCACAAAATATGTGTAGTTATAGATCCCTGGCACTTCCATCCGTATGTCCCTGGTTTTGTGGACCCAGTGAACCGGACATAATGTTTTTCAACGTATTCATAAGTCCCTTCATCGGTAGCCTGTCTTGGTCCATCGGCGACCATGCCGGCACCACCAACGGCTTCGGGACCATTGTAAAGCCATGAGCTGCAGCCTTCCCCGACTTCCGAGCACACGTATTATATTCGGTGCTCCCTGGCCAATACGGGTTATCTTCCGCAAACTTCGCCTCTTGCGCCGTAACTTGCGCCTCTAGTCGCACACCGTCCAAACCCTGCGTCTTACGCCCAACCACCTTGGGAGGAACAAGCAAGTCGATCTTCGTCGGACGCATATTTGCTATGCTCTCGTCTATTCGAGTCAGGTCTACGCCCGTCTCTGAGTCTATGTCCAACAGCGGCCGCTTCCCACCTGACTCGGATTGTGGTAGTGTAGCAGTGAGCCCACCGAAGCTCGCCACGAAGGTTTCTTCTGTTGTGCGAGCTGCACGGTTGTATCGCCCGTTATCCTGCTGTGGGATAGAGTTCAGGACAATACCGGGTTGGGCTTTCGTGTGGAAGTGAGTGTCGAGTACCGTGGGCTGCGCGTACATGAGCCCCGCATTTGGGTGTGGCTGCTGCTCGATTTTTATTCTAGTCAACTCAGGCTCAAAGAATTCTCTTTTGAAGTGCTCCTGTAGGAATCGTCGGTGGTGAATCCCTTCGTGGTTCTGTGCGATGGTGTAAAGGGATCTCCCTCGTAGATGCTCTTGCTGACGGAGGAACTCGGCGAATTTGGGTCGCAGCTTCCGTAGCTTGCGAAGGTAGCGCGAGAATTCTTTAGTGGACATCGCCTCGATATTTTCCGTAACCTGCCCCGGGGAATCGGGCGGACTCATATTCGGGGGACCGCGTTTTGCGCTGTACATCCCTGGTCCCCTGTTGCCCAGCCCAGGCAGGTCCAGAGTCATATTCTTCTTCTTCCTATCCTCTTCCGCTTCCTGATCCCGCTCGTATGACTCTTCTGGACAAAATTCCGAATCCAGAAGCAGCTTGTACTTTGCGCTGCCAACAGACTTGTGCCAGGGGGTGTCGTACACTACACGGGGCTTGACATCCATCTCTTCGATCTGTCGGATGAAGCGTACCTCGCCTTGGGAGTTGTTCCATTCGATAAATTGGGCATGTGCCTCGAAGGGTCCGTTGATTGAAATGAACGCGTTTCGGCGCCGGAGGGAAATGGGTCGTTTGAGGCCCCAGTCGCCGCGGTGGGCGCTGGCAGATGGTGTGCGGTATGTTTGACGAATAGCTGGGTCGTACGTTGCGAAACGGGAGCGACGGAGGAGTTCTGAAAAGGGAGAAGATGGAGGATGGATTACAACCTTGGAAGCTGTCTTGGAAGCTACCTCGACAGCAGCCGTCGCCATTGCCACCAAGTTGTCGCAGTGAACAACTGACCATGCAGACTACAGTTCAAACCCAGCTCGGTATTATCCGTAACTTGACTACATAAGCTCTCGTTCATTGTTTTTTGACACCCACAACGGCGTCCAATTACTATCTGTCCTCTGGCTCACTTTGGTGGCTTTCTTCAAGGATGGATGGTCCAGACAAACGTCGGAGATCATCTCTGTGATACGCAAGGGGATCCTCAAAAACAATCTATGCTGATCGCTCCTCCCTTTGGTCGAGGGGCTAGGACGCAAGATCACCTGGAGGCTCTCACATTTTCGATTGCTTCCTGTATTTTGTTCTGTTACACCAATGCCCTCTGATATACACCAAAGTGAGTTTTTCCCAATTCATGGGCATCTGGGGAATGAGCCTATGAAGATAAACCTGGTAAAGGAACGTACCCCGTCGCTCGTCAGAGAGATCCCGCTACAGGCTGGGCATCTTGTTCCTGTTGGTTTTGGAGCTTGATGGCTGGGTACGGGTGGAGAGATAAAGGCGAGGCTGAGGCTTATTTCCCTTTCATCCTAGATTTCAAACACATTTATTGACTCTCCTTTCCCCGACAGTTGTACATGTGCATGTACAGATGTTGTGTGATGGTAACGGGGTTAGGAAAGATTGCTTGGCATTGCTCCCGCCATCAATGACGCCTGTGCGCAGGCACCCCAAATTTGGTGAGGATGTTGGGTGGGAAGTCGCGTGAGAGTGATATGTTATACAGTACATTTGGCTTGTCCCTTGAACCCTATTGCTTTGAAGCGACGAATATATGGCGCAATTTTGTGATGGATTGCTGCAAGTCGGACTAAAAAAACTGATCGAAAAGTTGAACTGTATGGGCGTAACCCCGAAAGGAAGAGACCCACGTGGGAAACTGGAAATGGGAAAGTTGAGAGTGGTGGTTCTGAATTTTGCGACAAGACTGGGCGTCGCTTGGCTCTGCTCATCATTGCCAACAACGTCCTCCCCTTGTTCTTCTCTGTTTCTGCCTTCTGGCTCAGCTAGGCCGATATATCATTTTCTTATTACCTAACTTAGAATTCTTACTACACAGGCAAGTAGGCGTTAACACTGCCAACCACCGTTTGGGCTGACTTCTATCGACTGCGCTCTTTTCCGTCGCAGGCTCTATCAAAGCCCTCGTAATACAAAAAATCGCTAAACTTCTCCCATTATGGCCCATATTACTCGTCCACATTCTCGACTGGCAACTACTTCAACCCCTTCTTCTCCTGACATGCACCATCGCCCTTTACCGACTGTGCGGTCTTCCTCATCTCTGGTTGTCAGTGGCCATTCAGCTCACAGCTCGCCGCCACGCTCTTCACCACGGCTGTCACCACTGCTTCCTTCTGCAACCTTGTCCTATCCAGAAAAGCCCAACAGCCCAACGATTACCAATGGCTTTCTTCACCATTCTGATCTTGGTGTACCGAGAATTTGGGGCATGCCGCTGAAATATGTTTCGTGAGTTTTTATAAGTCGTTGGTAACTTTTCCGGCTTTCTCAACGTTCACCTTTTAAGACTGGTGACGTTGGCAGTACAAAATGCTGCGCTGTCCATTGTAATGCACCAGTCACGCGTCTCGACGCCCCCCGCGCTGTCGTACTCCCCTGCCTCCGCGGTGCTTCTGAACGAGCTTCTCAAGGGTTCAATATCGTTCCTCATTGCCCTTTCGAGAGTACCCGAAGTTGCCGAGACATCTTGGCATCGCAAATCTGTCCTGGAGACTATACGATGTCTGCCCTGGCCTTGGACAGCGCCCTTCTGGACCCTTTGTGGTGAAATATTTAGCCCGGATTGCTGGAAGCTCTCCATACCTGCCATCCTCTATGTCATCCAAAATTCGCTGCAATTCGTCGCCATCAGCAATCTCCCTGTCGCCTCCTTCCAGGTGACTTATCAGATGAAGATCCTCACCACTGCTGCCTTCTCCGTCATGCTTCTTCGTAAGAAGCTCACTTCCACGAAATGGCTTTCATTGTTTTTTTTGGCGATTGGCGTCGGTATTGTCCAGATCCAGACTGCGTCGACAGGACATACGGCCCCGAAGCACACAACAGTTGGCAGTGCAACAGACTTCCATGTACACGTCATGAATCCGTTGAAAGGCTTTGGTGCCGTCACGGCAGCATGCTTCACGTCAGGCCTGGCAGGCGTGTACTTTGAGATGGTTCTCAAAAACTCGCGTGCAGACCTCTGGGTGCGCAACGTGCAGTTGTCATTGTTCTCACTTATCCCCGCACTGCTCCCTATCATCTACTACCAGTCTGCCGACTCGGAAGGGTTTTTCACCGACCTTTTCCGGAATTTTGGCGGATGGGCCTGGGCGACGGTGGCAATCCAGGTGTTCGGCGGACTCATCACCGCCGTTGTTATCAAGTACTCCGATAACATCCTCAAGGGCTTCGCCACCTCTCTCTCTATCGTCCTGTCGTTCCTTGCCTCCGTCGCGCTGTTCGACTTTCACATCACCCCATCATTTATCATCGGCGCATCCACCGTTCTCAGCGCAACATGGATCTACAACCAGCCGCCAGGCAAGGAGCCCGTCATCGTCGTCACGGGGCAATCCGGGAATACCAGCAAGTCAGCCGCATTCCCCGGGTCACCCGTGGAGAAAGGTGAACCCATCCTCGGCCAATTTGGGAGGAAGAAGCACTCCCCGTTGAGCACTCCGCGCGTCATCACGAGTGCCCTGGGGCTCGGCAGCGGCGAGCCGGGGAGCGGGAACGAGCATGTCCATACGCATGAGTATGGTCACGGGCACCTAGGGGATGCCCATTTTTCGGAGATGCTGGATACGGGGAGGTATAATCAGGCACCGTACGGATCCCCGTATGCTTCGAGGACGCCGTCACGCGCGCCGACCCCGATATTACCTAGCCCGCTGAGTTCGGAGGGTGGACACAGTCCATGATGTGTTTTATGCGGCTGTACGATTGTTGACTGTTAAAATGATGTCGATTTCTCCGTATCTGTGAATGTCCTGCCATGACGAACGAGGTTCCTGCTCTGACGACGATTGATTTATCAAGGTCCTTTTTTATTCCTTCGGGGCGATTTTTCCTTCGAACTTTGCTGCTACTGCATCCCTCGTCCCCTTTATTTTCCTTTCCTTTATAAGCGGCACTTTATTGTGCATAATGATTTTTTTTCCACCCCCCGTTTGTTCTTTCTTTCTACAGCACATCTACCTATACCCCCATCTCCATTAGACCTCACAGATGACACTGAACCGACTTTGTCCCCTATCTATCCATTTTTCAACTTATCTTCACATTCGCATATACGTATTCCGCATTGTCTCCCTCATCCCGTTCACCTTCCTTCTTCCTTTCGCTCCTTTTTGATGCTTGGATACTCTTAATCAGTTATCCTTTTCTTCCATTCATTACTAGTAGAGTTACGTACGTAGTCGGGGAACAAGACCAGCTACTGTTAATACTCGATAAAGTTCGCGATTGCTAAATCAGGCCTCTGAACCATGATTCGATCGAAAAGTTTGTGACTCTAATCTGGCCAAATACTTATAGCTAGGATTCGTCTTGCCAAATGGTACAAAGAAGTAAAGTCGATGGTACACTCGAGCTCCTATCATCTAGCATCTAACGCTGATAGTATCCAAACGCAGGTCCATCTCAGGCGGAACAGCTCCTACGTGTAACATCCGGAATCGCCGCCGAACTCATAAAGGCACACGATGCAAATGAGTCTGTATCGCTAAACGAGCTCCGTTCCAAGATCAGCAAAAAGTTTGGATACGGAGGCGTGCCCCGCCTCGTTGATATCATCAGTGCCATTCCTGATGACTACAAGAAGGCGTTATTGCCAAGGTTGAAGGCGAGGCCTATAAGGACAGCTAGCGGAGTAAGTGCAGCGTTTTGAGTTTAAAGGATGGTTGATTTCTGATGGGCCTGTTTTATAGATTGCGGTGGTCGCCGTAATGTGTAAACCGCATCGGTGTCCACATATTGCTATGACGGGGAATATCTGCGTGTACGTAGTATAGCTAGGCCATTTCGAGCGATCTGATGCTCACTTTTTCTCTAGATACTGTCCTGGAGGCCCAGACTCGGATTTCGACTACAGCACTCAATCATATACGGGTTACGAGCCAACAAGTATGCGTGCGATCCGTGCTAGATACGATCCTTATGAGCAGACTCGGGGGCGTGTGGAACAGCTGAAGAGCCTTGGTCATAGTGTGGACAAGGTATTTCTTTTGTTGCTAATTCTCATATCTCATTTGAGAAAACGCATGTTAGGTCGAGTTTATAGTGATGGGTGGGACGTTCATGAGCATGCCTGAGGACTATCGAGGGAAATTCATCGCACAACTACATAACGCCCTATCTGGATTCACAGGAACAGATGTCGACGAAGCAGTTCGGTGAGGTCCTTTTCTAAACACAAACACGTCATTTTAACGACACTCAATACTCCCCAGCTATTCCGAACAAAGCAAATCAAAAGCCATTGGCATCACTATCGAAACCCGACCGGACTACTGCCTACGTCCACACCTTAGTCAAATGCTACGCTATGGTTGCACTCGTCTCGAGATTGGGGTGCAATCAGTCTACGAAGACGTCGCACGAGACACGAATCGAGGACACACCGTCCGAGCCGTCTCCGAGTCGTTCCACCTAGCCAAGGACGCCGGCTTCAAAGTGGTCGCACACATGATGCCTGACCTCCCCAACGTCGGCATCGAGCGCGATCTGGAGCAGTTCAAGGAGTACTTTGAAAACCCTGCATTTAGGAGCGACGGACTGAAGATCTACCCGACTCTGGTTATTCGGGGTACCGGTTTGTACGAGCTGTGGCGCACGGGGAGGTACAAGAATTATACGCCAAATGTGTTGGTGGATGTTGTTGCGAGAATCTTGGCGTTGGTGCCGCCGTGGACGAGGGTGTATCGAGTGCAGCGGTGCGTCCGCACGTTGCCAGCCCAGTACTGCAGCATCCATTGATTTATGATTGACAGGGATATCCCGCTGCCACTTGTTACAAGCGGCTGTGACAACTCCGGTAACCTTCGTGAGTTGGCGTTGAATCGTATGAAAGATTTTGGGGCCGTGTGCCGTGACGTGAGGTTCCGCGAAGTTGGGGTAAGTCCTCCGCTCAGATTTACAAAATGTGTACTTAGCACACCTATTCAGATTCACGAAATCCACCACAAGGTCCGCCCAGAATCTGTCGAGCTCCTGCGGCGGGACTACACCGCGAACGGTGGATGGGAGACTTTCTTGTCGTATGAGGATCCGGAGCAAGACATCCTCATTGGACTGTTAAGGCTGAGGAAGTGTTCGGAGGAGGGGACGTTCCGCCCCGAGCTCGTGAGGAAAGAAGAGGGTGGATGCAGTATCGTGAGGGAGCTGCATGTGTATGGAACGGCGGTGCCTGTGCATGGGCGAGATCCTACTAAGTTCCAGCATCAGGTGGGTTTGGGGTGTTTGTCCTGGTGTGATGGGATGTTGATACTGTGCAGGGGTTCGGAACACTGCTGATGGAAGAAGCTGAGCGTATAGCGAGAGAGGAGCACGGGAGCGTCAAACTGGCGGTTATATCTGGTAGGCCCACCATTCCACTCTGATACAATTGCTCAATCCGTCCAGGTGTTGGGACTCGGGATTATTACAGGAAACTAGGATATGCACTCGATGGCCCGTATATGAGCAAGTCGCTAGTATAACTTTCTTCGTATTTTTATTTGACGACTACCGAAACGTGGGCAAGCTGGCCAGAATGTATATGTATGCAACAGACGTAGACATGCCATAAAGCTAATACCAACTTCTTATGAGCTGGTATGCGATGCAGGACTTACATCCTTAGCCCAATATTTTTACATTCCGCTATCACTGCACTCACGACGTCAACGACACATGAATAACAGATCCAGATTATGAGGTAGCCAGAAATACGAAACGTGAAGAAATACTACAGATACTAAGTAAACAGTGGTTCGAAATCTAGCGGACGTACATGCATACACTTTGCGTGCGTATTTTGTCAATGCGGTATGAACGAATCATGCAGGGGGAACAGAAAGCACACTGTAAAAATAATTACCCATCACTAACAAGTGGAGCAACAGAAAGAACAGGATATGGGAAAGGCAGAGTACACACTCAACGTCTACGTGCACCCCGAGCGCGTGGCCGCGTGGGGGTCTCGTCGTTTATAGGTAACGTCCGACCAAATGCAACCGAAGGTCCAGGTGCGCCTGTTCTCCGCGGGGGGACCGCGGCGATTGAGCTACTATTACCGCCGCGAAGCACCCTGCCTCCCTGCGTGGTATGAGTCCGAGATGTTCCGTTTGAGGTCGCCGTTCCTGATACCGAGGGCGCCCATCGGGACGCCTCAACGCCTTCGAGGGGGCGGTCTGATAACTCAACCATGGCATCAGTATTATCGTCACCATCCCCACCGCCGCCTCCTCGGCTCCTGTGCCTCCGTTGCCGTGGTGGGTCCTCCACGTCGATCTCAATATCTACAGACTCGACATCGGAAGGGACGATCACATCCTGGTCCATGGCATCTTCCTGCTCCTCCTCTACCCCGGCCGCAGCCATTCGTCTAATTCGCACAGTTCCCACATCATCCTCGCACTCATCCTCATCCTCGCTAAAGTCGTCCTCATCATAGATGCCTCCAGCTGGCTCCCCAACCCAATCCTCATCTGCTTCGTGTCCAAAGTCCCATACGTCAAGTACCGTCGCGTCGTTCCGATTGCTAGCCGCGACACACCATCTGCCTTCAAACACTACTTGCCATACGCCCGTGATGCCCGTCAACAGGTCACGGACCACCGACCCGTCGCGCACATTCCACATCTTGAGGTTCCCGTCTGACCCGCTGAGCACCTTGAATTCATCATGTTGGAAGCATGTTATGGCTCCGGTGTGCGCAGCGAGCGTGTGCTGAAGCTCCCCTGAATCAGGGTCCCATATGCGTAAGGTAGAGTCGGCGGCGGCGGAAACGAGATATGATGGTGAGAGACCTAGGAGGCCAACGAGAGAAGTATGACCTGTTAGTGTGTGCTGACATGTACCCGTCTGCAGATCCCATACACGGACGGTACCGTCCATGGAGCCAGAACAAGCCTGGTTGCGTGTTGTATCTAGGACGACACTGTAAACTGTGAAACATAGATGTTTAGTTTGGGTATGGATGTAACTTGAGACAACAGACCTTTTTGGGTGTGTCCAACTAATATCCATTTACATGCACCCGTGGCAGTGTCCCAGATACGGACAGTGCAATCATAACTGCCAGATACCAAGGTTCGACCTCGTGCAGCAAGCGCTCTCACAGCATGGTCATGACCTTCGAGATGAATTCTGTGATATGGGTTCTCCTCTGCATCCTGTCAGTTATCGCATTAGCTCCATGCTCTGCAAGACGTCATAATGAGACACTCGTACACAAACTTCTGCGGGATCTACTTCTACATCATCTCCACCAAAGCATTTATATTCGGGTTCCCCAGACCGAGGGAGAGTCCACACCCTCAAGGAATGATCTCGGCTCCCCGTAACAATTAGAGGCCTCTTTGGCCATCGCTCCTTTACAATTACACCGCTCTCTTGCTCTACGTCCACCAACTCGGGCTTTACGATGGCCAGACACCGCACAGTGCTCGTATGACCACCAAATATGTGAGTGCATCTTCCAGTGTTGAGATCCCAGATACGGACAGTGCGATCTGTCGAGCCGCTTACTAGAATATCCTTGCTTGCTGCGAGCGCCCAAACGCCACCCTCATGGCCTTGAAGTGATCGGATGAGATCGCCAGTAGTGGGAGAGTATACGTGGATTGAATGGTCGTCAGAGGCAGAGATGATACGACCGTGGGAGAAGAGTAGGCATGTGACAACGGAGGACCCATGAGCGGGAAATGAGACGTGACGAGGCTCAGGGTTGTTAACCCACCGTGTGCGCGTGAGGTGCCGTGACTTGAAGAGTATTTTGAAAGGGTGTGGGAGGGGAAGGGAATTAGGGATGGATGTAGATGGCGTTATACGTGGTGCAGATCGTATTCGTCTTTGCTCAGCATGCCGCCGTTTTGCGTAGATTGCGTTCGCGAAGGCATTCTCAGAATCGCCGCCGAACCAGATTTTGGTGCCTTGTAGGAGATCACGCCAGAGAACAGGGTCTGAATCGATAGTGGCACGCCAGGCCCTCGAAACACGGGATGCACGGGCGAGGGTCGAGAATGGAAGGAAGCTGAGCACATGAGAGACGAGTTCTGGAGGTAGTAGAGTAAGGAAGTCGCGTGCTAATGTTGGTGTTAAAACGGAGTGCAGAGTTCGGAGAACAGGCAAAGGAGAGTGTCGCAGGAGGGTCAGGAGATAGTGCGATTGCAGCTGGGGAGGAAGACTCGTAAAATGGGAGAGCAACGAAGGGAGGGTCAGCAGTGCAGTCAAGGATAGATCAGGCTGTAGGGGAGCTTGTGGCAGAGGAGAGGAAGCGCCGCTAGGAGGGGCTGAGGGCCAGATACTCTCGGGTGCTGGGGAGCCGCGGGGTGACGGCAAGGGTGACGGAGGCGCAGCAGCATTCACGGGCGAGATGTGAGGCACTACAGCTGCTCTGGCCTTCTTCCTTGGAGGAGCTGAGGAAAGTGTGCCGGATGTAGCTTCTACCCCTTCCATCATGTCCAGGCCGCCGTGTGATCGTTTCTTCCCATACCGTTCGACAGCCTCCGCAAGCCCAACGACATTGCCATCATCCTGCTCCTCATCACACCTCAACATGCGCCATCCTACGCCCCCAACAACTTCTTGCTCTTCTTGCATTTCTTGCTCGCCAACCTCCCCATCGCGAAAAGTGGCGCGTGCACCACCTGGAAATACTAAACGAAAGTGACGAAGCGACTGGGGCAGATTAGCATGCAACAACGGGTAGTGTTTTGGATCCTTCGGTGATAAAGGTAATGGAAGCGATGGGAGCTGTATGGGGGCATACGTAGTCGTTGTCGTGGTGGTTGTGACCACTCTAAAGATGTAAGACTTCGTCAGAGGTGGATTCAGGTGGTTCTGGTGTTATACATACGTAGTCGTGTTGACAGAGGGCTGTAGAACGAGCGTAGGTCGTTGATTTACACTCATTGTGAGCGCAACGCTCGAGGAGAACGTTGGCGGGCTTTGGTTGGCCTTTGAGGCCGTGAAAGTTGCCAATACCCGGTTATCTCGTTGAAAAGTACCAAACATGTGCAATTGAACAATGTAACAGCCACGTACCTCAGGCTGGCATGCTTTCTTCATCTAACACCCTTGCCCACCTGATCTGACGTGGCTAAGGTACTAGTCTCGGATTACGTCCTGTCTCACTGGAAAGCGCTGCCAGGGCAATTCGCTGGGGCCATGGTCGTTGCCTAATTCGTAAATCATAGTGACAAACCTTGGATGACCTGTCCTCTGACAATTTCACCAACGAATGTTAGGCCTGTTACCGTGCACGAAGGTGAGTGACAAGGTATCCCATTTTTCGTGGACTCAGAATACGTCTTTGACATAGTACGTAAGATTATAGAGACATGCCCTTGGATGACTATGGAATAACAAGTTCTAGACTTGCAACCGGATCCCCAGCACCAACTCTTTCCCTGCGGTATTCGAGTCATCTTGGTTGTACATTCCTAGTAATGTCTCCATTCTGGGGATGTGTTAGTCTGTTCGACCCCGGATCAATTTCAGAAATCAAGTTTTGAAATCATTGACCGGCCCTCGGCTATCCTGAAAGAATGCCCCTTGAACGTAAATTTACCAGACTATTAATAGTTGCCTCGAAAACATGGGCGGGCACGATTGAATCCCGGCCTCAGCGTGCCTTCCTGGTACGGTAGATTTTTCTCACTGAATCTAACCCATCTCAACACTTTGACTGAATATGCCGTTGGGTTGGTGGCAAGTTGGTGGTGAAGTGGTGCAGGTGCCCTATAGTCAAGGCAGTGTCAGTTGACCACTAGAACGCAAAGGCAGACGATAGACAAATTTAAAAGATATTAGTGTGTGTATGAGCAAAATTTGAAGGCTAGAAGTTCTTTCATATTGGGAACTCAGTATGCCTAACTCCAAACGCGTCTTCACGAACTTCCTGCTGATAACTTGAACTTTAACTTCCTCATATAGTAATCTCTTAGCCAAAAACGGTCGAGAGGGGGCCATGAGCCCTCAGGTTCTGACCTACGGCTGGTCGATTATGATAAGATCATAGAGGAACTGCAAATACATCTAATGTCATGTGTTTCAGCCTGAAGTTACAAATTTGAGAATGGCACAATTTCTGAGCACGTTTTTGAAAAAGTGCTTGCACCAGTCTTTGAGATTTTGAACCAGTCTTCTTGGCACGAATAAATATTTTTTTGAAAGGTTGTGTTGAAACAACATCTTTGATAATTCACACACGAGACAATGCATGCATGTGACATTCAGAGCTCAA
>QLOK01044410.1:0-10409 GCA_003313805.1 Tricholoma flavovirens | reverse complement strand
TGCACACAATGCCATCATCAAAACACAAGTTTTCCAAACTCACCAACCAAACCAACATCAAAGCCCTGAGTTGAAGATAGGGAAAGGAACCCTAGGGTCCCTATCAACACAAAACTTGAGCTTACCAAAAGGCTGTAGGAAGCTCTGCCCCAAGTTTATAGGCCCCTATAAGATCCTCAAAGCAGAAGCCAAAACATCCAACTACTCCCTAGAGCTACCAACAGCTCTACAAGCCTGTAGAATTACACCCACATTCCACATATCCCTGTCGCATCCATATCATGCAACTGATGACTTGATGTTTCCCAATAGGGTTCAGCCCAAACCCTATGACTTTGGAACCCCCAATGACCAAGAGTGGTTCATCAACAAATTAATAGGCCACCAATGGGAAAAGAGCAGCCTAGAATTTCATGTCCAGTGGAGTCTGGGTGACACCACCTGGGAACCATTGAACACATGCAAGGACTTGGAGGTGCTGGACTACTACTTAGAACTGCAGGGCGTTGAGCACCTGGCTCAGTTACCAAAACACCAATAAAGATATCAGTGGCTGTGCAAAATCATGTGGATAATCAGGCCACGAAAAACTTTTTGTGGTTCAACTTAACTCCCCACTGAACCACACCAGCAACAACGCCACTCAGACAACCCAACAACAATGTACCAAAGCACCAAATGATATGGCAAGAGCAGAGTTCCAGAGAGAACTCTGCAAGGGGGCAATGAACACATGAGGACAATAGGTACACAAGATGCAAAAATGACAGGTACCCTAGCTGGAGGCTGTCATCTAGATGACTGTCACCCCAGGGCTGCCAACAATCAAGGTTGCCACACCATGTACTGAGACAACAATGGTCAAGGTCACCCAGGAATAAGCCCTCAACATCAGCAATGGAGGTCAATGAACCTCAATGCAATGACAAAGTGAGTGTCATCAAGGGGAGGCTAGGGAAAACGGGCATCAACCCAGCCCTGGCCAAGTCATTGGTGGACAATGTTATAGCACAGATACTTGTTGATCAACTGATGGACAAGATCGAGGGCCTCCAAGGAGAGCTGGAATGAGCGAAATGCACCATGACTAGCCTCACATCTAGGCTCACAAGCACAGTCCACAAATGTTTAGCATCCCCTGGGCCCAACAGTTTGGACCATGAGGAGCATTGTCCTCGCAAATTCAGAGACATGATGAGCTATCCCCTAGCCCAGCCACTCTGGAGATCACAACTCAATGATCTCCATCCCCCCTCTTCTATGACCCCCCAATGAGATGGCAATGAGAGCCATCTCCATGCTGCTGAGGCCCATCCCCCCAGTGGCATGATCCTCTGCCCTTCACACATAGGTTGACCAATGCACCTGCCACCAGCTCCCATCCCCATCATGACATGTACTACCCATCAGCGGATAATCCTAGGCAGCAGATGCCTAGGAAAACCTTGCCCAAATGGACCAAATCTCAGGTCATCAGACCTGTAACCTACACACCGCCCAAGGTTTTGCCTCAGCCCAATGACAAACTCAATGATCCATTCATCAAGGAAGAACAACAGGCGGCACCATCAACATCCAGCTAGTGAGTGCAAGGGTATGAGAGATGAATCAGACGACATGCCTGCCAAGGGCAGATTGGGGAGGAAAACCAAAAAGGAGCAGAAGAAACAAAATCAGATGATGGAGTTAGCAAACTCCAAATGCATCTACGAAGCCAGCAAGCCAGGCAGAATACCCAATGGCCTCAGCATCATTCACCTTGACAGATGCTGCAAACAGAACAACACACTTTGGGGGATGCCGAAGGGGGAACTTTATGTGTCCCCCTTCACCAATGTAGTATATGTGGGATGAGCGGCAGCAATGGCTGCTGACCAAGAAGGAGCCTATGGGCACCCTTACCAGCCACCCAAACCGCATTGGCTGTATGCCATCCTGCCACGAGGGTTCCCTATGAATCCCCACAGCATAACCCCCAAGCTGTCTGCTTTACTGAAAGCCCAAAAAATGTGGCACAGGACTGTGTCAATGCCTTCCAGTTGATGGAGGAGTTCCATTGTATTAGCTCCATCTTCGACCCATCCCTCCACAACCTATCCATAATCGAGATACTGAAAACAACATCCTACAATCAAGTCCAGGTACCCTATCCCACTCAAAGTAGCCTGTGGGAGCAAGTCCCCACTAATCAATGAAACACTACACAGGGTGCCAGACTGGCCCCTCCTGGCCCCACTCAGCTCCTCGACATTGATTGCTGGGCTCAGTATGCCCTCCACCATGGATGTGTGGGTAGCAAAAACCCCATCATGGGCATCATCATGGACTGTGCCTTCCGCATCAACCATTGTAGCATTTTCAGTTACTGTCTAGGGAGGGCACTTGCTCCCTCTTCAAACAAACCACGTCAGGAGTTCATGAGGCACTGAGCATGCATACTTGCTCCACCCCAGGCCTACCAAGAAGCCATCCAACATTGGGATATCAATCATCCCAACCAACCTTTTGTCACTGTCACTGGACCCACCATTGACATCGAACATCTTCCCCTCAACCTGGCCAACATGGATGCCAATGTGGTCATGGACCATGCCATCTGCAATGGTATCCCCCCATCTTGGGTGGATCATGCCTACCTGTTCAGACTCCACTACCTCAACCACTACTCACTAGCACTGCCAAGTGTGGCCATCAACATCCTCCGGGATGCCAATTCTAGTCGGCTGACTCAACTGGGGGCCTATGGCACCCCTCCTGGCTTACCTGAGTGGTCTGGGTGGTGGACCCCCCACAAGAATGACCTCATTTGTGTCCATGCACTGATGCAGAAAGATGAGCAAGAGCACAACCGCTTCTGCCTCACCAGCAATGAATGGGTTGCCATAGGGGCTGAGCCCCTCTTTACCAACCTCGTGGGACACCATCTGGAGGTCACTACTGACCTCCCACTCCCCCTCATGGTGACACCAGTTCTCAGCTGAGATGACCACAACCCATTATCACAACCAGGGTCCTTGCCCCCTGCCATCAATGAAGACACAATGGGATTAGCTAGCTTGAGCATGTGGACAGACAAGGTAGAGCAGGTTTTGACCTGAAGGTCTTTGTTTCTTTTTAACATCTTTGTTTCTTTTTAACATCTTTGTTTCTTTTTAACATTCCTTAAAGGAATCTAAAAGGGGGATATGCAACAGTATCTACATTTGTTTGGATTGCTGATGTAAGCAATCCCCAAATTAAGTTTGTTTATATGTATTGTAGGTAGCAACTCATACTTACAATGTACATGACACACAATTAGATTGGTTCCAGTTCATGTGTGGTACTCAGTAAGTGCCAGCCTGCTCAACCATGTAACTAACTGTTACACTCAACCACAGCTACTTGGTCTGAGACACCTAGAGACCCTGGGTTGAATTCCTTCAAGAAGCAGATTTTGATATGACTTGGTGTCTCTCCTGATCTCTTGACAGAACTGATGGTGGTATATGTCAAGCTTATGAGAAATATAAAGCTTACCTTCAGGCCTGTAAGACCTATGGAGAAATGATATCTAACAAGTCTTGGGTTGGTGACAAGCTTACTGGAGCAGATATTATTCAACTTTTTGTTTCAAAATCCTTTTTCCACTCCCACTACAAGAATTTTTTTTCAAACATATCAAATTATCCAGATTTGGTGGATTGGCTGGAGGGTGATCAAGGGGCACCTTCTGATAAGGATCTTTGTGGTGAGGAGAAAGTGATTTATACTTTCAAAGATTTAGAGGCATTTTTGGAGGTGCATGGGAGGAAGAAGAAGAAAGGGAAACATGCCAAAGATGATAAGGTTGAGGGTGGATCTAAAGGAGCAGGTGACAAGAAGAAGAAAAAGCAAGTCAAGAATTAGATAGTTGATTTTATTGCTTCTAATATCATTTTCTTGGATATGATTTTGCAGATTTTTTCTTATGGCAGATTTAATTTCCTATACTTGGTCATGTGTCTTGGTCATGGTGACCATCTTTTAAGCAGCTCCAAAATTGGTGCATCATATTTGGAGTACTTGTGTTGTTGCCCACTGCTTCTGCATTGCCTAATGCTGGTCCTTTCCCTGATATTTCATTCAATGTCTTCAGTCAATTTATCCAAGAACATTTGGGTTCAGACATTACACTATCTCAAGTCCTTGTTGTTCTGTTTACCTTAACAGAAAATACGGATTTACTTAGCTTGCATGCAAGACAGCAGAATCCCAAGTATTCAGGAGAAGCTCACTCCTCACCATCTGCCTGGAAAAAATGCCTTGCACATTAATTACAAGAAAGACTGGGAACAGATCAAAACCAGTTATATGCCAATCAGGAGACTGCAGTCTCAGATACATACTGTCAATGTGATTTGTACAAATCTTGATGCTTTGGCAAAAACTTTGGGGTTGTATCCATATGAATCCAATAGGAAATTCAAAGGAAAACCAAAGCCAGTTTCTCATGAGTCAATCCAACCTGTTCATATGATTTGTCCAGATGCTGTTGTATGTCAAACTGCAAAGTGCAAGCCTCAATCCTTGGTTTTAGGTGTAAAGCTCAGAGACATACCCCAAGTTACTTTAATTAAAGGATGCACAGCACATGCCAATGTTCAAGTACTCACTGAGCAATGTCCAGGATGCAAAACTTTGTATTCTGCAGATCATGAGCATGTTACATAATCAGGAGACATATACCAAAGTATATTTGAATAATGCCAAATACCTCAAGTTTGGACAAACTTTATGGGTTGATGGGGTTTTTGCAGGAGGAGTTGTAAATGGAGTGTATAGTTTTCATGCATCAGCTGCAGCATATACTGAGTATTGGAAGAACAGCTTTAGTAGTTATTCTCAGATTCCTACAAAGGTATCTTGCTGGCAGATTTGGCAAGCATTTGTTTAAGAAACAATTTGTTCAGTTGCAGCCTCATAAAATATTAATATGGAACTTCAGGATGGCTTAGCAATTGATGATTTTACCATAGAAGCATTTGAACTGCTGGGTGAAAATGGAATTATATGTCCAGCTGATCAGCATGCATGTGCAGAATGCACCCAGCCATATAGGCACACATCAGATAGAATGCCCAATGTTGATCCCGCAGCAGTTGTTGGAGTAGATGAAAATAGCAGAGTACCTGGACTTGTTGAAGGAGCTGACTTAACAGATCCTGGGCTACCTAATCAGGCACAGATCTCAATTAATGATGACATGGATATTGATAATGCATCTGTCAATATGGTTGTTGTTGATGGCATTGTGATGGGCCCAACTGTATGTAAATATACTTCATGATATGTATATCCAACTGAATTTTATTTTAGCATTGTGCATATGACAATTGCACCTCTGAACTAGCAAATCACCATGCTGGTTCATTCTGTGCACTACATGAGCAACAACATGGAACTAAGTGCCATATGTGTGGCTGTAATAATCAGAAAGTGGGAAACACAAAGGCTTGTGCACAGCACCAAGGAGAATGGGGTAAACATGTTCAGAATCATACTCAGCAAAGCTTTAATGGTGCTAGAAGAATGTTGCGAAGACCTGCAGAAAATTTGCCTTGGAATCCAAGTTATTCACAGCCTCATGATGAGCTTGCTCCAGAGCCACAAAGAGGTCATTATTTTCCTCCTTCTCAAACTTACTGCATTGAAACAATATGTGCTCCACATGGTACTGTAATTGCATGGGCAAAATTTGCAAAGTCTGAGTGTCCAACAAAGATTCTGGAGTTTCTAGAAAGTGTATACCCAACTGAGGAATCACATCCAGATTATATTGGCATTGACAAAGCTTGTGCTGTACTTTGTACTGCTGTAGCAAATGGAAGTTGGGATAGAATCTGGAAAAAGACTACTCAGTTTATTGTTGATTCCCCCCACTATACTAATCATCATACAACTGATGAGCTGTGCCGAAAATGGCGTAATCCTGCTCCTCAAGATGGATCTGCACCCAACCTTGTTATTGTAGCACAAGATGCTACTGGAAAATCATATTATAAAAGGGCTTTAAATACACAGGTACAGTATTGTATTATATTTGATATCAATAATGATTAATATGTGGATAGGCTTGTGAACAACTCAATGCATGGCTTGGTGGATTTGAGTCAATATTGAAGAGAATGACTCCTGGTAATTTCAACTGGTTTTTGCATTCCATGTTATTTTATCACACTCAGTTTGTTTTAGAAAAGCAGAAACAGAAGGAGGGAAGTTAAGAGAAGGATGATGATTAGTATGTACATAAATAACTAGGTTTCATTAAGTGTATTACCACTTTCTTCTGTTCTCTCTGCCTGTGGTTATCCCTCAATTCACTTTAATATGATCTCAGATGTCTTGCATAAATCTGGTAATTTCAACTGGTTTTTGCATTCCATGTTATTTTACCACACTCAGTGTGATTTTATAAAAGCAGAAACAGAAGGAGGTAAATGAACAGAACAATGATGATGATTAGTATGTAAATAGCTAGGTTTCATACAGTTTATCTTGTCAAAGCCATTTCAATCATGCAGAGTGTGTGCATTAATGATAAAAATACAGAAGGGATATCTTGATGATGTCATATTTCACACAATGATGTTACACTTGATCATCTGAAGTCTGTGTTATGATGATGAAAATATAGAGGGGATATCATGGTGATGCCAATATACATATGTCACCTGGCTACTTGATCAAATTGATAATTTCAAACTCAGGTGGAAAATGCAATCAGAATGGTATATAACATCACTATGTTCCATATATAGTAGATCACATGACTATGCAAGGGTGATTTTCAAACTCAGGTGAAAAATGCAATCAGAATGGTATATAACATCACTATGTTCTATGTATAGCCCATCACATGACTATGCAAGGGTGATTTCCAAACTCTGCTCGAAAATGCGGTCAAAATGGTATATAACATCACTACTCTAAAAAGTCCAAGTGGAGTCTGCTCGAACTGGGGGGGGGGAGTGTTAAGTACTGGAAGTGCAGACCTTTCGGAGAACTGCACCCCCTCCCCATCCCTGAAAATCGATGGGACATTGTAAGTGTCAATTTTATCATGGAACTCCCAGATGCCCATGGGTTCGATGCTGCAATGGTTATCATAGACTCAGTGAGTAAACAAAGTCACTTCATACCCACTCACACCATGGTTTCAGCATTGGGTTCAGCTTGCCTCTACCTCACACATGTATGGAAATTGCATGGCCTCCTGAGATCAATGCTCTCTGATTGGAAAGGTGGTAGTAGTTTTGCTTAAGTACTACCAATCAATGAATAAAACTATTGTTTATATTCTTGATCTATGTAGTGGTTAAATCTTGGGGAAATCTCAGCATAGCCAGCTGGCTATGTGATGTCCAGAACTTCCCATATTATGTAAGCTTACATAATCCACATGCCCATTGGCACTGGACCTCTACACTGATTGAGGACCACAGTTCATAGCACAGTTCATGCACGAACTCTATCATCTGCTGGGAATCATGATATCAGCATCTATGGCATAATACCCACAGTCCAATGGTCAGACAGAATGGGTCAATCAAGAGCTCAAACAATACATTTGAATTTTCATGAATGAGAGACAGAATGATTGGGACATGCTATTACCCCTCAGCAAATTTGCATACAATAACCACATCCACTTGTCAACACAGTATTTCCCATTCTTTGCTGATACCAGTCAAAACCCTCATATGGGTTTTGAACCAAACCAATGACCTTCGAAGCTCAAAGCTGTGAACAAGTTCACTGTATGAAGTCTATGCTCAACAAGGCTCAGGCAGCACTGGCAAAGTCAAAGGATGATATGGCAAGGTACTACAATCAAAGGCAACTTCCTGCACCAAAGTTCACAATCAGCGATAAGGTATTCCTTGATGCTACCAATATTAGCATGACAAGATCTACAAAGAAATTTGCACATTAATACCTCAGCCCTTTCAACATTGTTCACCCAGTGGGATCACATGCCTATCAACTCAAACTGCCACCCTCAATGTTGTGGATACATCCTGTATTTCACATTGTCAAACTCATGCCTGCCCCATCTGACCCAATTAAAGGTCAACATGCAAATTGCTGCCACTACCTGAGATTGCAGGAGGAGAGGAGAAGTATGAGGTACAGGAGGTGATGGATAGTTGGATGAGGTCAAAGAGATTGCAGTACCTGGTGAGGTAGGTGGAAGGGATATGGCCACGAAGAAAATTTGTGGATTTCAGAAAATGACCTCAATGCCCCCAAGTGTATGTAATTTAAAAATTCTACAGGGTCAATCCGAATGCACCAAAATGAATCAGTACCATGATATTCAGGTGTATGGGTTTTTGACCACTATGAAAAAACTCATTGTGGCAAAGCAATGTACATTGGGATGCTGCACCTTAAAGGGGGGGTGATGTAAGGGGAACATTTGATGAATGTCTATAAACCCCTACAAATATCTACAAACATCTATGAACTCCCACAACTCCCTCAAAGTTTCCTTGAACTTCTTTGAGACCTCAAACACATCCTCAAACTTCTTTGAAACATTGATCTCAATCCCAGACATCTTCAAACCTTGTCTGAACTCCTCAAACTACTTCAAACTTCATTCAATCTCCTTGAACTTCATTTGAATGTCCTCAATCTCCTCAAACTTCATTCTAATGTCCTCAATACACCTTGCATGCTTTCACAGATCACTTGCATGGTCCTCAACCACCTCTTTCCAATTATGGCCTGATGCAGACTGCAGCAGTGATTGATCACGACCTCCCTGAATGCTGTTCCAGGCTTGCTTCTGGGTTTGCCTCTGTCCATATGGGGCTCATAGTATTTTAGAACATTGCACACTCCTCATATATATAGTTTCACCCTTGAAATGGGTTCCTTAGAGTTTTCTCTTTGGTTTTCCCTTGCAAGGTATCATTTTCATTTGTAATTACTTCTTTAATCTAAACTTTGGTTTTCCCTTGCAAGCATCAAGTTCTAAGGACTCTGATCATAAGGTTGCCCTTACACCCCCTCTCATGTTTGTAGCAAGGGAAGGGCCTGTCATCACTGAGAACAGAACAAAAAAAAACCCCTGCTCATGTTTACAGAAAGGGGGGGTGGTGGTGGTGGTTGTCACCCAGAATGAGATGAGAAGCCCCTCTTGCATTTGAAGCAAGGGAGGGGGGTGGTGCCTGTAGTTGCCAAGCCCATCATTACTTTGTGCCATCTGAGGGAGGGGGTGGTGGTGGAGAGGGAGTCATCATCATCATTGCCTACAAAAGAAAAAAAACCCCACTCACATTTGGAGCAAGGGAGGGGGGTCGTCACCATTGTCATTGCCCAGAACAAAAAAAAACCTCCCCCACTCACATTTGGAGCAAGGGAGGAGGTTTGTCACTGTCATTGTTGCCCAGAACAAAAGAAAACCCCCCCCCTACTCTTGTTAGATGTGAGGGAGGGGGTCATTGTCATCATCATTGCCCAGAACAAAAGGAAAACCCCCCCACTCACATTTGGAGCAAGGAAGGGGGTCATAGTCGTGGTCATAGTTTCATTGCTGTTGATGTTGTTGTTGATCATGTTGTTGTTGTTGTTGTTGTTGTTGTTGTTGTTGTTGTTGTGATCAACAACATCATATGATCAGGCACATGACCAGGTGTCAGTACCAATAAACCCATGGGTAAGGGTATGGTGTTGTGTGAGTAGGGCAATGCCATACCCATACCCATACCTCTGCATACCCATAAGCAGAAACACATGGTGTTACCTGTACCTGTGCCATGCCCTGCTCTCAGGGGCCATTTTCAGTGTTTGCATGGCCTCCAAGTCCATATTAACTCCAACAACAACCACTATGAAGCTTTTAAATGTATTTCAGTTGCAATTATCCTTCATAACCTTATTATTGATGTTGAAGGAAGCCAATCTGCAGAGCATTTCCAGAATGTCCATGGTCCCAATGAAGGGGAGGAAGATGCTGGTATTCATCAAGTGAATGGTAGAATAGATACAGTAGCTTACAAAACTGTTACAATGTTTTGCATATTTGTATAGATCAGTCTGTAAAATAGTAAATAAAATTTCAGAATTCTTAAAAATATTATGGAGCATACCTCAATATCACAAGGGGTTCCCTGAAAAGTCTCAGGGTCATGTGACATCATTTTACAAATTAAATAAACCATTTAATTCACTCACTCATTGTAAGAGTTTTGTTGCACTGATGTTTTGGATATAAATTAGTACTTGGTATAGCCTTCTTTTGCTCTAACTACTGCTGCAAGTCTTCTAGGTAGGCTTTCAATCAATTTCTGACATTCCTCCTTTGGAATCTCCTCTCATTCCTTCTGAACCCTCTCCCAAAGCTCTCCAACACTGTTAGCAGGCTCCTCATATTTTCCAAG
>QLOK01044401.1:0-33315 GCA_003313805.1 Tricholoma flavovirens | reverse complement strand
ATTTTCTACCTTCTCTGTCACTCGACCATGTCATGTCTACCCATTCCAATGAACATGGAGTCAATCTGACCCTACAGCATATCTCAGAATTCATCAAAGACAGCAGCCACAAACTCACTGACTTTGGTCTTCTTGAACCCACTTTTCATTCACCTGAAGTCCTCAATGAACTTGAAGCATTCCAAACATGCCTTGAAACTTTGTTGCACAAAGCTGATGACATGATTTCAGAAATGGATCTTGAACAACACAAAGTTTTCAACACCATTTACAACCCCATCAGTCTACATGACATCGACCCCAAACATTATTTCACACCAAACCCTTTCTTCAATGAAAGAAAGCCAGGACGAGGGAAGACTTTCATAGCAGATGCCATTGCTTGCAAATTACGAAGCCAAGCCAAAGCCATACTGATCATTGGAACAAGCACCCTCGCTGCTGCTCTTCACAAATGAGGCTGTACTGCACATAGCTTATTTTGAATCCCAGTCAAAGAAGTACAAACCTCTGGATTCCCCCCAGCTATTCACTTCTCTGATCTTCAATTACAGAACCACACCGACATTCAATCTTTGATCCATTCATACACCTACCATGCAGACCTTATTACATCTGCCACTGCAATCATCTGGGAAGAAGCTGCAGGAACCAATGTCACCATCTTTGATGCCATACATGACATCTGCTGCCTTCTCAAACACTCAAAAAAACCTTTTGGCAGAATTCCAATCATTTGCTTGGGTGATTTTTGTCAAGTTGCACCCATCGTCAAGGGCAACAGTCCCACAGCTGCTCTTCTTGCATCAATCAAGTCCTCCCATCTCTGGCCATCATTCCAAATTTGTCCCCTACAATTTTCTCACAGAGGTGCCCAGGATCCTGAATACACAGCCTTCATTGATTCCATTGGATCTTACTCTAGCTGGACTGTACATTGTGTCCAATATCCTTTATGACTGGCCTATGCAACCACCTTCAATGGCTGCTCTGGACTCACACTCAACAAATCTATTATTGATCTTCGAACAGAAGTTTTTGCCCATGGCCAATTGTACACTGCTTTATCCTGAGTTCATCATCATGATGACTCCTGAGTACTGTTTGACAACAACAATAGCGACAGTATGACAACAAATGTAGTTTACAAAGATCTACTGCTATAAATTGTATCACTTCATTTTCTACTTTCACTTCCTTATCGTGAGAAACGCGGCGCAGCCGCCCGCGCTTGTATGTAGTAATCAATTATATTTGATTATCTGTTTGTACCAGCTTGTTTTCTGCTTACAAATTCTGCCTGGTTATATCGATGTGCTCACAGTTTCCTGATGGATCTTCCTGACTCTTTGCAACACTGATATTTTAGGCAGTCAACTCATTGCACTCTTGCTGCAGCCTGTGTTTTACACTCTAGTCGAATTGGTCATCTATACCCCGCATGTCCAGGCAATGATGTGAAACGGGAGTTCCGGCTGCAGTTGATAAGTGCTCTTAGATTAGATTCTCTTTCAAGTTGACTGTATGCTTGTTTGCCTGGCACGTGGGCATTCACGCCCACAAGTGACATATATATATATATATACTATCAGGCGCCCTCGCATTGTATTGGAGTATGGGCGACTTATCTCAAGCATAGTCTGTTGATTGCCTCGTGGTCGGTCCGAGGAAGCTTCCGAGACTCA
Source organism: Tricholoma flavovirens (assembly GCA_003313805.1). Classification (NCBI taxonomy): domain Eukaryota; kingdom Fungi; phylum Basidiomycota; class Agaricomycetes; order Agaricales; family Tricholomataceae; genus Tricholoma; species Tricholoma flavovirens. The sequence goes on along the minus strand of QLOK01044401.1, from coordinate 31,630 downwards.
ATTCGAATTTATACTCAAAGCTAGTGCTAAAGGTCGATTGTGAGGCTTATCGTATGCCATGTCACCCCAACAAGTACCGTTGAACAGATTCGCCGACATATTTACTGCTTTTACTGGTGTCTACTCTCGCTAATGTCATTGGAAAGCAAAGCTGATGACATACACAGAGCTTTCTAGCGTGGCGTTAGGAGGACAGATAGTGTCTGTTTCCGATGAATTTTTTGCCGAAGCATTCCATCTACTTCTTGTGGAGGTGTGTTTGATGTCCACGTTACAGCTTCAGAAGACCAATTATTTGCTAGCCAGCTCCAAGCCTCAAAGGCCAGTTTGGGCCTAATGGAGCGTTGTACAGTGGATGGGAAAGCCGAAGGCACAATCCTGCACACGATTGGTAATAGTCACTTTCTTCAATTGCGCCCAGCCCTAATCATACTTTTCAGGTGCATTATTAGATTGGGGACGACTGGAACGATCTTTGGCTTCGACATTGATACCACCCATTTTAACGGCAGGTTATCTGGTTCATGCTGCCCGTTGCTTTCTTAAGCATTGCTCAATTAGGGAATGAGGCGCCACAAGCTTCTATAGAGATCTTACATGGGGGGGTGTCGGAACAGCCGCAAGCGGATGATCCTCGAGTGAGTCGCAGGCTGTTGACGTTGATTGGTGAATATTTATGGTGTCCAGTGGTCCCAAGCCCTGCCAATTGTCAATCTTGACTCAGACTCTCGACACCTGTTCAAGATTAGTGAAACTTCGCCTGTCAATTACGTCAAACTGAACATGTATCCTGATGGTGGCATTGTAAGTGTGGAACTGTCTCTTGGTCATATATCTCACGTGGAATTCGGGCTTTGAGGCTCGCTTCCGGGTTTATGGGCTAGTGTCTCCCGTTTTTCCTCCGGACGAGTTGGCGGCATTTGATTTGGCCCATGTCTTCGCGGGTGGACATGTAGAATCTGTATCAGATCAACACTATGGCGTTGGTGCCAATCTAATTCTACCTGGGAGAGGAAAGACCATGGGTGATGGGTGGGAAACAAAGCGAAGTCGAGTCAAGGATCATAAAGATTGGGCGATAATCAAGCTGTACGTGATGGCTAGGTCCCGTGAAGCAGATCTCATCATGGACTCGCAGTGGCACGGCTGGCGTCCTCGAACAAGTTGAAATAGACACCAATTATTTCAAAGGAAATTTCCCGAATAGCTGCGAGATGCATGGGATATGTTTGGGTACTGGCAGCCAGATTCACAAGGTCAAAAATGAAGATTGGACCTTGATATTACCACGAAACAAGCTTGGGCCCCATAGGCAACAGTCTTTTCAACTGGTGAATGTAGAAGGAAAGACATATACCCATGTCAAGTTGACAATCTATCCGGACGGAGGTGTACAAAGAGTTAGAGTGATCGGCAAGAAATCGGACACGATGAAGGGTCTAGAGTCAGCCTCACAGTTCGCCCTTTCTTCACGAGAGCAGGCGTCTCTCTCTTCCCAGCGGACCATCCTTCCTGCTCTCCCATTATCACAGAATGCATTTGCACCATATGGACAAGTGCTCCAAGCATATGGAGATCATGCGACTGCCCCGAAAGAGGTACGAATAACACCTGCAAACGGAGGGTCTGCCAACAAATTTCACAAGCTTGCTCTTCTGGAGTCATCCTATCCGCCGGGGAGTGGGGCGACCGCTGGGATATCAATCTATCGATGTAACCCTTGCACGGATATAGCAGAAGATGGAACCCTGGAACTGAAAGTTCTTGAACGTCATCATTTCACGAATCAGGCGTTTATTCCAATGGGACAGGATGAAGACGATGATTTCGGCCGAAAATATGTAGTAGTTGTGGCGGAGAATGGAGAAGATGATAAGCCTGATATGCGGACATTGAAGGCATTCATCGCTAGCTCTTCAAAAGGGGTTGTTTATGGAAAGGCCATCTGGCGTGAGTGGATATTTGCAGCCTAGAAGTGAAACTTGTTGATTGATACGTATACGTTGGTTGAAGATCAACCTATGACAGTGCTACGTAAGGTATGTCGGACCAAATGGGTTTCAAGCGAATATTGTTAATTCTTTGAGCCAGACAATGGATTTTGCTTGCGTGGAGACGCAGATTGGCGATGGGAGCGTTGATGATTGTGAGATAGTGAATGTCGAGGAACTTGGAGTTTACATATCTGTATGATGTTTTGTCAGAGTTTGGCTTTGTAAGCCGGAGCTGGAAACAGGTCAACAATTTCACCGCTCTCTTTCACTTTCGTCGGACACCAGCTCACTGTGCGCTGTATGGAGTCCAGAAAGAGACCCCATGTTGAGGAGGAATCCACTGTCATTGCAAAGAAAAGGATCTTGAGTGACACAAATGGTAGTCCCCATGTAAATGGTGTCCACGATCAGGAAGAACCAACAGAAGGTGATAATATCGAGGTAATAAGGGTCTGTTTCATCTCATCATTGTCACTGACGCCCTTGCTATCCAGCTGTTTCGCAAGGAAGCTATTTTTCGTAGAATGAGGCATTACTCTCGTGAAAACGAGCGTAGCCAAAATCGAATTGCGGAATTGGAACGAAGAAAGAATACATGCGAAGCAGGGCTCGCTGCCATGTCCGCGTGTTGGAATCAAGTACGTTAAGTCTTCATATGCTTCCGTATCGTCTGTTCACTTACCCTAATAGTTGGTTGAAACAATACGACTTCTCCTCGACCCAGAAGACTTGCCGGATATTAAGGGTGGTCAGTGCCCAGTTCAAATGAGATCTAATATTGAATGGTGTTCATTCTAGACGTGTTTAACTTCGCTCTCTGCGATCATGGTGATCCAAAAACGGATTTTACCAAAGTTTTGGAGGATAATATGAGGGCCACCCAGTCACTTGTTACCAAGCTTGCAGAGATTAAGGGAGAGTCAGGGCCCAGAATTGGCGAAGATGCCTTCCAACAATGTCAGAAAGTTACTTCCGAGGTAGGAAACTTCAGATCCTGCATGCTTGATGACCTTCTATCCGACTATGCCTAGTGTATTGCTCTCCGATCACAAGTGAATGTCATGCGCGTAAAACTTGAAGACTCCGAGGCCCAGAGGGAAAAATACCACGAAGGTCTTGTTGCGTCGGAGAGCCGTCTGGACCGATTACGAAGTGCAACGGTCTTACAAATGCAGTCTCACGGAGCTGTGCATGAGCAAGAACCGAAGGAGGAGATGATAGAGGAATCACAGCGAAAGCCGTCCTCTCCTGCAGTGAGTGGTTCGGTTGATTGGTGGGAGTCCTGGTCATCGTAATCTTATGCTCTTCTGATTTGTCTCTAGCGGTCTAAATCGCCGCCTAAAGGCAATGATGCTAGCGATCCCACGGAAGTGCAGATTCTGCAGGAACTTCTAAACACTCGAGAGGCCAAAGTTAGGGATTTGGAAAAGGAAACAGCGTTGTTGAGAGATGAGAAGATTCTCTTGGAAACAAATGTTTGTCAGCTCCTGCCATATACCCAGCACCAGTACTCACGCCCTTCATAGCTCAAGCTAGTTCCGTTGGACAGGATTGCGGAAAACCCTTATTACAAATTTCTTCTTGACCACTGTTCAACATTAGAAGCCACTATCAAGGAGGATCATGAACAGATTACTCGTCTTACAGATGAAGCAGGGGCCCTCCGAGCGTCCCGGAAGGAATGGGAAGATAGCCTAACTGTGCGTCTTCCTTTCCGCGATAGTTGGTATCACACCTATTTATTTTTACCAGTCTTCAGCGAGCCATGCCACCCAAGAGTTGAGAACCATGGTGTCAAAGCGCGATGTCGAGAACGCGCGACTGCGTGACCAACGGGAGCAGCAGGCGGCTGAACTCAATGAACGCAAACACAAGGAAAACGTCAAGTTAGCCTCTCTGCAGGAGTTGAAATCCTTAGCTGATTCGCGTTCGGCAAGTAATCTGCATCTACACAAAACCGTGGCCATTCATACGCAGGGATTAGGAACGTATATTGGTGCTAGAGTCTGAAGTTCGCCGACATAAGGCTCAACTTGCGGCTAATGCAGGCAATGAAGACTTGATGCTGTTTTTTGCTGATGATAACATCGAGAACGCGACATACTTAGAAAGTCTCAAAGCTCGATTAACGTTAGTATCAGGTTTTCGCCTAGCCATCTTATCTAATTCCCCTGCGCAGTGTCGCAGAGGACCGAGCAGCTGCACTCGAGAAAACTCTTCTACTCTTTCAAAACGATCATCCAAACATCGTGGAGCACATGCAAGCAGAGGCTGACGCACGCCAGAAGCTCTCGGCGGTAGAGGCACGGCTCGAAAACTATAAAACGGTCTATGGGGATCCTTCGTCGCTTCCGCTTGATGCAGCCAAGTTGGCAGAGCAGTTGCAACAGAAGGAAGATGAAAACCACAGGCTTCGATTGTTAGATACCCAATGTAGCCAGGTCCGTCGTTTCCTTTTAGACCACCTTATCATATCAGCATTGAATGATGATCTCCTTAGGCGGAGGCTTCGCTCTATGCTGAACTAGACAAGATATCTGCCGCGTGGGAGGCGCTCGACCGACAGGTCAAAAGCAAAGTGTTCGACCTTTCAAGTATGGAGGAACGTCTCATAAAGAGCGGGCTTGACGTACGCCCACCCGTCCCATTGACTCATTCCCACTGATTGATGTCATCAGCGAGCTAAATCCGAGAACAAATTTTACGCTGCGATGCGTGACAAGGAAGCTGTAGAGGCGGAACGCAAGAACCTTGCCAGGAATGCAGAAAAACAAGCCAAACTAATTGATAGACTGATGGATACCGAAAGGAATTTGACGAATCAGTTGGTAGGCTTCCCGTTTTCTGATCATTGACTCATACGTGTTGATTCTGCCCCTCAGAGCGCACTTGACAAGGAATCAGTGGCTTTGAAAAAAACTGTTGATGTCCACCGAGAACGAATCACTGAGCTGGAAAGGGATCTAAGTCATATGAAAGCTCGTGGGGATGCGGAAGAGCGGCGCATGGGCCAGGTGCTCATCAAATCAATATATTCTTATCTGTAACTAACCAATGTCTACCTAGATGAGGTTGCTGATGATAACCAGAGACCAGTCCATGGAGCAGAGAAGAGCCGAACTACGGAAGTTGGAGGATGGCCTCACACGTTCGAGGAAGGAATTAGAACAAAAATTCAAGGAAGTTGCAGTATCTTCGACTGGTTCACAGGGAGATAGTGAGAAGGAAGGGCTTTTGGTATGTCGACAGCTTTGAGTCTTAGTCTTGCGAAGTTTTGTTTAATCGCTTTTTATCAGAAAATATTGAAATGCTCAACCTGCCGCCAGAACTTTCGTAACACCGTCATTCTCAAATGCATGCACAGTAAGTGTAATTTAGCGTGCCCGTGAATCACTTCGATTGTTTGATGTTTTTAGCCTTCTGTAAGGAGTGTGTTGACGCCCGCATCTCAACACGTCAGCGCAAGTGTCCTGGGTGTAACCTGGCATTTGCGCAATCCGATGTTCAACAGATTTTCTTCCAGTAACAGGGTCTTCCATGGTTTATTAGGAGCATGTCCGCCAACACCGTTCTTAAATATACTTATTCACTTCTTTATTCCAGCTTGTCGATATCAATGAATGAGGACGTCGTACATGAAGCATGCTAGTGGTACTTGTTTGACGACGTACAAACTAAACACCAATTCAACCAGGTCGCTCGACTGATAATAGATCTTTGAGATATGCCTCCAACTTGGTTGCGTTTCTGGAATAAATGGTGTTCTCTGGATTGTAGAGCCGACAGTTATCGAATATTAGCTGTGCGTCTGCAAGAAATGCTTCGATGGTCGGGTACTGATTCGTGTCGAGCTTGTGTTGCATTGTCATGAGATCTGCAGGTGATGATTGAAAAGGAGGTATTGGGAGAATTAGGACGGCGTACCCATAGGATTTTTAATGACATCGTAGTAGTCTGGCACATCCTCACTTTTGACAGGCAGAAGGAAAGCCCACGCCAAGGAATGTCCAACTAGATCACTGAGAATACGTGACAGATAGTTATTATCTGCATTCCTTGGCGTCGGACGCACAACACTGTGAATAGTTGTAAGGTATAATCGAACAACCCACTTCCATTGTAATACACACTTCAGAACCATCGAGGCGTTCCAGCCGCTTTCGCCTAAGATGGGGCCGCTTAAAATGAATTGACCAAGCTCAGCTACATTGGAAAACACTCACGTAATCCTGGAACATCCTTGGCGTCAACAGTGCAGCCTTCTGCCCCAGGTTGGAATTGGGGAAGTCCGGGATAGATAACGTGGGACCTTGACATTTGCCGGATTTTTGTCATAACAGCTTCTTGCTGCTGTGAGATGATATTTGCTTTGTCCAGATAGTCCACTTTACGCAGCATAGTACACTGCATGATCGTACCTCCCTCGTAGTCCTTGATGTATGCCCCCCATACTGATCGATCGAGAGTAATATCCTTGGAGAAACCCTGCTTCTCAAAATAACCCACTGCATAATTATCAGCGTAAGTCAAGAAATGCATCATTTCCGGGTAGGTTCTCTTGATATGTGCTTTGAAATGATCCATCAGCATTCCACCATATCCCTGTTCATCGTTAGCAGCTGCTCATCTGGAGGATATTCAAAGTAATACCTTTTCTTGATCTACAGATGCCGTTGCGAAGAATACAATTTCTGCAAAACCACGATGTGGAAATGGTCTGTAACAAATTCCTCCAACAACTTTGTACCCCCGCTTAATAATAGCTAAGTCTTTTGAGTTGGCATCATACACGAGTCGAGCAATATATTCTCGAGGCATGTTTGGAAGTTGCTTTTGGAACAGCGTTTTTAGACCAGACAATATAACCAATGATCGATGAGATCTATCGTTCTCCACGGGCGTTATTTGTATCACGCCCTTTCGAAGTTCAATCGCAGCAGCTTTCTCCTGTCTGACAGGAGGCTGTGACGACGATGTATGAGCACTTAAAAATGCGATGACTGATAGACTACGTACTCTTGTCGTAGTTCCCTTTGCGGTATCGACGGTGACCCCGGCAGCAAGCCGAGTGAGCTGACTCTCGTCCATCATGTCCTCTACCTTCACTGCCAGGTCATACCCATTGGCGGTACCGTTGATTTTAGGTTGCTCCGGTACCAGTGGAGAGAGCGGGATTGGTGTGGTTTGTACTATTTTCTTGCCACTCCGTTTACCAGGCACACGAATAGATTTTTCCGGACGTGAAGGAGAAGTAATCCCTGGCATACGTGCTGCAAGAGGTTTGTCTTCCTCTTCATCGTCATCGTCATCCTCGTCAACAGCTTCGGCTACGAAAGCCGCTTCCTCAGCATCGCTTAAGGATGACGTGGATATTCGGCGTTTCTTAGTCGGCGGTAAAGGAGGGTCGCTGAGAATGGAAGAGGCGGGAGAGTGGGGAACACTTTCAAAACGATGGTCTGGCGAACAATTAGAGGCCTCTAATTTACCACACTTGACAAATAAAAATACCTGGCGATGACGCAGCAGGTAATAAGGGACTGACAAGGGGCACATGAGCCTGCATTTGCCGTCGCAACGAAGAAATATCATCATCATCATAACTAAAATCCAGCAGTTTACCAACATCCTGGTTGATTATTCACCATTTAGTACTGGTTCCGTTGCGAGTTTAACCACCGCACCTGATCCGGGGATATAATTTGTTTGAGCTTTAGCTATAGGTGACTTGTATAAGGGACTGACCTGCAAGAGTTCGTCTAGACGGATAGCTACACGACTTCTGCGAAGGAACTCTGCTCGTCCTAAATCAGACTCCTCCGCGTTATGTTGTACAACGCCATGACCGCATGCACAAGTTGCGAGATAAGGCAGACGTGTATCCTCGTCATCAGAGCCATACTGTCCGAGGACATCAAGTGAGGATTCGTTAAGAATCTCGTCGAGAACCACTTCGACGTCGGGGGGTGGGTGAAAGCCACCACAGCTGTCACAGACTGAGCATGGCGAATGTCTAGCGATTTTGAGGGCTAGCTTGGAGTCATCGAGTTTTGTTTGCAGATGCGATGCCGGGTAAGAGACCTTCATGGGACGTAACTTGGGCAGACGGAGATTCCGACTCGGCTTCAAAGAGTTATGGCACGTGCCAGTGACTCACCACCACTGGAATCGTTCTGACAAAATTCAAATGCTGTTCCAACAATGATTCCGCGTTGCTTGGGCCTGCAAATTCTAGGGTTTTTGCTGCTCTGCGTTTCTATTATGGTGGTGCAGGTCGCTGCTTGGATTGATTATCCCCCAACTGGCTCTGCTACTTTAACTCACTACGATTTACCTCGGGATTATGTTGCTTCCTGTGGATGTACGCCGGAAAGTACACACTACCCTACTGCAGCGCTATCACAGATGGCGTATGGAAGTAGCACAGCATTTGGTATGGGAGATTTCTTAAATTCTTCACGGTTGTTGATTGAAAACGCAGGACCTGCTTGTGGCAAGTGCTTCAACCTGACTCTTCTGAACCCGATTTACGCGAATCCCCAATTCAATCCCCCACCGAGGTCTATCGTTGTCAAAGTAACGGATCTGTGTCCACTCTCCAAAGGTGGATGGTGTTCTGGGACAGAAACACAAACCAACCTGTGAGTTGCAAATACCTTTCCACCAAACTAACAGCTTTACTAATTAAATTTCAGAGCAGGGAAATACCTAAATTTTGATCTTGCATTTCCGTCTCAAGCCATTCCAACTGACTTCTTTCCATCTGACCAAAAGTTATATGGTTACACGGTGGGGAATATGTTACACTGGGAGTTGTCATACATTTTTAACTCAGAGATACAACAGGATTTTGGTGTATGGAATATCACGTACCAGACAGTACTATGCCAACCAGATTGGGCAGGTTCGAAGGATTCTGCTGCTTTGGGAAGTGTAACAAACCTAGGGCCAGAAAGCGTATGTTGTCCGGCGAACCCAACGGTCAGCATCAAAAGAAAGAAAGAAAGAGTTTAACGTTGAACTCTGAATGAGGCAGGGAAATTCAAATGACACTTGTCCTTCATACTCAGATCGAAATGGTATACCGTACGTGTTGTTACTTCTTTTCCATAACCGAATTAAGGAATATGATGCAGACCCAACACAGCAGCGAGCGATGCTCGCAGCTTAACACTCTCTTTCGCTCTGTTATCTATTCCATGGTTAGAATATCTAGTACGATATACATTGCATTATTTAGATACATGTACTGGATTTCCCTGAGCATACCCCGTGTTTGTAAGGACAATCAATACCCGGTAGTCTATATTCCAGGAACACCATTTTGTTAAGCAGCTGCATCCACTGCATTTACTCTCCCGTAGTTAGCATATTTTCTGCCGAAAACGATGCGTCGTGCGCGTCGCATTCCATCAAGCCATATAAAGGCCGCCACAAGTAGTACGACCAAGACGAACGCGAAGACGACGGTGCCTGGTGAAGGGCTAAAATGGGAGACATCATTGCGCTCAGACGAAAATATAGCAGCGGTCGAAGACGAGTGTGCCGAGGTGAAAGTAAAGCTGCCTTGCAAGCCTGACGTCGAGGTTGATGTAGAATGACCAATAACGGGGTCCAAAGCCTGTGGACAAGCAATAATATTTTTATTCGTACGACAACGAGCTGCACAATGAAGCTCCTTAGAGCTCAACATGAGTAGGTACCTCGTCTGTTGTTGTGGTGGTTGTGTCAGACTCGACAGGAAGCTAGAGAAATCACGTTAACAGAAAAATACTTTTCGTCGCATAACTCGACTTGCCTCCCCAGAGTCTGCAATGATGACATCTACTTTGGGTTTGTCTCCAGAACTTTTTTCAACATTTTCTTTTTGATGGCGTGGCAGTCAGTCACACTCGAAATACAGAGAAGAGTCTCCGACATTTACCAATCTTCTTGACAATGTCCATACCATCCAGGACTCGGCCGAACACAACCTGTATGAGGTGGTATTCAAGCACATAGTAAGGGTTATTAAGTACTTACATGTTTGCCATCCAACCAGCTTGTTACAGCAGTGCAAATGAACTAGATCACAGCGACTTTAGAACGTAGACATGTGAGGGTAAATGGAGTGCAGACAAATTGAGAGCCTGAAAGTCTGTTAGTCTATGCACAATATCGTACAGCAAAAGCTCACCATTTGTGTCCTTGCCAGCGTTAGCCATGGAGAGAGTGCCAGCACCCGTGTGATGAAGTTTACTGCCACAAACATGAGGTTGAGAAACGAGGGCAACGAGAGGTAAAGCATACTCACAAGTTCTCATCTGCGAATTTTGCGCCGTAGATGGACTGGTGTATTCATTTTAGAAGTAATCGAAACTGTTGGAATTTATGTAAATACCTTGCCACCGGTTCCGTCACCTTGAGCTGCTTAACGCATTAACATCGTGCCGGAACGCCTCACCAACGGTACGTACTAAAGTCCCCGCCTTGAATCCTGTAATGTTGGCATGAGGTGGGTTTATCGGTAGGAAAGGTCGAGCTCACATGAAGCCCTTAATGACACGGTGAAATTTAGAGTCTTTATAGCCAAACCCAAGCTCTTCACCGGTCTTCGTCTTCCCCGTGGCCAGGGCTCGAAAGTTTTCTACGGTTTTAGGCACAGTCTGCACGATGATTAGATATACGAAAGCAGGGGATCTAACGAGAATCCCCGCACCCCTCCATAGAGACCCATTGTAACTGACGTCGTCTCAAATAAGCGATCGAAACCACACAGCAGGGGTGGACGTACTTCGGCCAAGGTCCTCGTTACCATGCTTGATCTGGAAATACACCTTGTGAGTGATCCTAGGTCCCTTTGCAGCTTCTGCAAACTGCACGCAGGAGATAGCTGCGAGGGAGACAATAACAAAAACGAGGGAAAGGCGAGCGAACATTGAGTGCCAGAAGCAAATGGTTTTAGTTAGGACGTGGCGAAAATATATATATATTAAATCGATCACGTGATTCACATGATTGTCCAACGGTTGCAATTGTATACGAAGTCTAATCATAGAATATGCAAGGGGTATCGTTGGAAGCGTCCGAGCGGATCCTATGATTTCACATTCCCAATACTCAGTCATCCGCGAGCTAAACGCGCCTTTGTCTATGCCCTGCAGCGTCTCGGTGCAACATTCATGATTCAACCGGAGACTCCACACCATTTTGTCACCCTATGCCTCCAGCATGAGATTATCAGGATGAGTACTCGCACCTGTCCCCTTTCGACAGGCAGACAAACGGAGCCATCAACACCGTATTGCAGGAATGCAGTGGAAGTCCGATGAAAGTCTGGCCAGTCGATCAAGTAGCCAGAGGGCATCCTGACTCGCTGTCTCCGTATTGGCCATGATAACAAAACATATAAGTGCAATGGACTATAAGCGAGGTCCGTGAACCAATTTCTCCAGTGAAGATCCTCCTGCAATCTGAAATTCAGATGATCCACTACTCAGCATGATACCTCCTTTCTTTGATAAACGCCCTTGTGATCGAACAGCAGTCTGCATGCGTGTTTCAGCGGCATTACCACGATCGAACTTCCCTTGCTCTATTGATGTCTTCCTATATCGTGTACGTTCGCTTGTTGTCTTTGGTCCGGGTTTCATCCTTTTGCTTCCATCACCAGTAACGGTTGTGGGAGCGTCTCGGAGTGCAAATGCTTTCGCCAGATGCCCTATATGAAGATGCCGTACATGGAAGATGTACTTTTCACTTGATGGATGTGTAGAATAAGCCCTCATGTGGGAGAGAAACGCCTTACGTGCCAGATCGGTATTCTATATAACCAGGTTAAGAAATTCAGCGAGGGTAGAACAATTTGACTGACAGCTTTATTCCGCAGCACCCAACGCTCGAAAGACAGTTGAACCTCTGTAGCACGCGCTTCGTAATCGGTGCGTTGCCCTCCAAACCCAGACATAAGTACATTTTCCATCCCCACGGCTGTCAGAGTGATACTTTGCTCCTGCTTCTCGAGGTCGACGTCATCGTCCTGGTAACCCTGCATTTTGTTCTCCACCCATTTTACCCACTCTGCTTCACTAGGCGCAACAAAACTCCAGGCTTCTCCGCCCTTGCCTGCGCGGGCGGTACGGCCTACTCGATGCACGTACTCCGTGGCACCCCCTTCGGTTGGAAGGTCATACTGTATGACCGCACGAACAAGTGGTAGGTCCAGACCACGCGAGGCAACAGACGTACAGAGTAAGATCGAGGACGACGAAGCACTCGAATGACCTTTTCCTTTTACTGGGGAGTTACCTGTGAATGCGTGGAGCGAAGCTTTTCGAGTCGGCACGGGCAGAGAACCATGCAGGCGGTAAATTAGTGTATCCGGAAGAAGAGAGCACACAGCGGCTACCTGTTCTTCTTTTTGTGTTTGTGAACCAGGAGCATCTTCCTCAGCATCGCTGGCACTCTCTGCGCTTAAGGTTTCATTGCTTCCCTTCATGGTGGACCCTTTTAAAAGGTGCCAATGAAAATCCACAGAATCGGTGGAGCTGAAGAACACAACGATCTTTATGCCACAGCGACCTTGAGGTTGGGCAAGAAAGCGGAGCAAAGCGATAAGTGCCACCAAGCGTAGCTTCAGAGGAACGACAACATATCTTTGAGAAAGTTGTGAGGGTGGGGTAAACTTCTCAGGATCAGTAGGAATAATCACGGTCCCATCCTGTGTAGGACCGGGTTCCGTCGATGGCTTATCCAATTCGGTGGCTTTCACCATCAAGGGGTTCGTCAACGCCGTGCCAGCAAGTTTTTGAACATCTTCTCGCATGGTTGCTGAGCATAGGATGGTTCTTCGGCGTCTGTCCCAATCCCACCCACCGACTTCTGTACTATTACCCGCCTCAACAGCTCGTAGCGCGAGCCTGCGCCGTCCGTCTAAGCCTTGTATAACACCGGTGATCGTTTCTTCGAAACCCAAATCCATTAGCCGATCGGCTTCATCAAGAACGAGCCAGCGACATTTTCCGACATTGAATGACGATGTATTCTGGAGATGATCCAGGAGTCGTCCTGGAGTAGATACAAGGATTGGGATACCTTTCCGGAGACGGGCCTTCTCGTGGCTTCGAGTAGCGCCACCGGAAAGTAAACCTGAGACCAACCAACGCGTCCGTCGCGTCGAATCATCCGTGATTTCGTCCGAGTGTTCAGGTCGCAGACGCAATTGCAATAACGCCTCCAAAACGTCTGAAATTTGCTTCGCGAGCTCGCGAGTGGGTGCGATAATAATAGCCAATGTACCTATTGACCGATCAATGTATGAGAGAGAGCTTAGTGGAAGGAGGTCGTGAATTATAGGAAGTAGGAAAGACAAAGTTTTGCCAGAACCAGTCTGAGCCTGAATAAAGACATCCCTTTCAGGTGACTGCTGGGAAGCGCCTGGAAGGAGAGCCTGTAGCGATGAACGCTGTATGGCAGTAGGGTTCGCTATTTTCATCTTAGTGGTAAGGTGTGCAGAAACTAGTGGGTCAAGGCCCAATCCATTGAAAGTCGAAGAGTCTGCAAGGGGAGCATTGCTTGGGGGGCCGGAGGGTCTATGCGGAGCACGAGAAGGGGCTTCTTCTAGTTTGGGATTATAGGAAAAAAGAGAGGATATTATCTGGGTTGGGCGTTTATTTGAGGTAGAAGTCGGAGTGACTGCGGCAGTTTCTTTACGAGCTCGTTTTAAGGGACGATGTTCATCATTTTTGGCGGCAATATCAGTGCCCAGATGAGTAGTTGATGTTTCCTCTGATCTCGTCTTCCGTTTCGCAACCCGTTTTGCTTTCAGTCTGGGTTGAGGGGTCAGATGAGCGTGACTTGCAATAGTAAAGTTGATGATCTCGAAGAACCTGTCAATCCATCTCCCAGATTCCTTGATTGTAGGTTTTGAAGGGGCGTGATGGTCAAGGGCGATGTTGAGGACTAGATCACTGTCCATTCAAGTTGGCAGAAGAAAACAGATATCCTGCTTAGTCAGCAACGCCCGAATCACTGCACACATACTCTCTGAGAGTCAGTGCACTCGCGAGCCTGAATGTCCCCGTCAACGCCGGCTACTAACGGAGATGTCGAGGTGCCCCTACCTGTGATAACGCCAGGAGGGACATATAGTATTCAAGTACTCTCTCTTTAGTCCTGTGAAGGACTGCTGACAAAGTTACATTAGGCTGTTACTGTAGGTTGTAAAATCTACATTCGTCGCTCAGGTCCCGATGGAGAAGAGGAGAGATTGGCAGAAATTCTTTCTATTCGTGATAGACCCGTCAATCCGTACGCTAACCAAACGAAGGGTGTAAAAGAAGAAGACCCTAATTCTAAACCAGAGGACCAGTGGGAATATTTCGTTCATTGGGATTCGTTCAACAAGCGTTTAGATGGCTGGGTTCCTGGTTCACGCCTCGTGCTCTCTCGCGATCTCGAGCGGCCTCGCCCAAAACCCGCCCCAGAAGGCAAGAAGAATGCAGTTCCTCCACAGAAAGCTCCAGGTAAAGCACCACGGTCTCTTCTAAAGAGAGCTACCGCAAATGCCTCTCTTGGTGCGTCGCCTACCCCTGCACCATCGACTCCAACTGTCGGCGCAGACTATGCCTCGTCTCCTTCTCCTGCCCCGACTGCTTTGAAACGAAAGGCACCCGACGACGAGGAAGAAGAGGAAGAAGATGAGCCAGAAGATGAGGACGCGGATGCGGAAGGTGAAATGGACATCGATGGCGAAGGAGAGGTTGAAACTTTCGATTTGAGCATGACTGAGCCGATACCAGACCCGCCACCGCTTCCTACTTTTAGTAAGGAGCAGGAAATTGAGAAACTTCGTACATCTGGCTCTATGACCCAATCCGTTTCCGAAGTTGCTCGGGTCAAAAACCTGAATCGCCTCCAGATTGGAAAACACGAGGTCGATGCGTGGTACTTCAGTCCCTATCCCAAAGAATATGCGCATCTCCCTATTCTGTACATTTGCGAATTCTGTCTGTCGTTCTTCCCGTCCCAAATGATGCTTGCTCGACACCGACACAGGTGTACTATGCTGCACCCTCCAGGGAATGAAATATATCGCCACGACGACATATCTTTCTTTGAAATTGACGGCAAACGCCAATTAACTTGGTGCAGGAATTTGAGTCTGCTGTCGAAATGTTTTCTTGACCAGTGGGTCCCTACCCTAATATCTCGCTAATGTTATCTGCTGACAATACTTTAGCAAGACATTGTACTACGATGTCACACCTTTCATGTACTACATTATGGTGAGTAATTCAGCCTTATATACGTTTCTCATTCTTATATTGTCGCCAAGACACAAAGAGATTCCATGGGCTGCCATGTTATTGGCTACTTCTCCAAAGAAAAAGAGTCGGCCGAGAATTATAACGTTGCGTGTATCTTAACCCTCCCCCAGCATCAACGCCACGGTTACGGCAAGTTGCTTATTGAGTTTTCCTACGAACTCACCAAAAAGGAGGCGAAGCTTGGGAGTCCGGAGAAACCTTTGAGTGACCTGGGCTTGCTCAGCTACCGTGCATACTGGGCAGAGACAATCGTTGAACTCTTGCTTAATTCGGCCGATGGTGAACTAAGCATCGACGATATTGCACAGAAGACTGCAATTACTCATGCAGATGTCATGAATACGTGAGTTTCATGCTGCTGCGCCCTTGGTTTGATTGCTAATTGTGATACCAGGTGCATGACACTACAACTGTTCAAACATTACAAGGGACAGCACATCATCTGCCTCAACAATGCAGTATTAGAGAAGCATGAAAAGGCCCTGAGCAAACGCAGGCGAAGTATTCACCCAGAGTGTCTGAAATGGAAGCCTCCTGTTTTCACACGAGATCAACTTCGTTTTGGCTGGTAGACACGGGGTATATAAGAAGAGAGTTGTTTAAATATCTGTAAATTAGCCGTACATTAGAGCCACCATATTTATGTTCTTAGATCCACACACTTACACTTTCGTCACTCTCCTGAATCGTTCTGTCTGACTCGTTGTCTGATATTGAGCCTTTCATCCTTTTGTCCCAAATTCGTGCTTTCCGCAGCAAGACTCTTGCGGCTGATGGTGGGAGATGGGGGTCGAGAAGTAGCTGGAGAGAATACACCAACACCGGAAAGCTTCAAGTTGTGGTCTTCCGAAGCAAAGAATGTATGTGGTTGGGAAACTCCGAGGTACGAAATCTGGCGGTCTGGCTTGATATGACGGCCATGTTCCGTATCGCTTTGTTCAGAACAAGGATATGAAGAATCGGAATGTGGAGTGACAGATTCTTGAATATGGAGGGAAGGTATGCTTGTGTCGTGGTGGAGGGTTGCTGTGTCACTTGTCGAAGCTTTGACATCGTCGATGACGCCAAGTGTCCGAGCGATGGCGTAGGATGAAATGTCCTAAGCAACAAATCAAAATGAATACCATTCAGAAAACACAACGAACAGTATCATACCAACAGCGCGAGGACAACGAGAGGAAAGCTTATCAAAATGGCAAGGACGCGGCATACGGAAGCAAGTCTCGCAACCCAGGAGTTGGGTTGATAGTACCATAAATATTGAACGTAGTAATGCCAAATACCATGAGGAGACAACGGCGAGCGGAATTGAGAGATACAATATGAAAAGTTGTAAACGTAGCTTGATACATTCCGAGTCATTGCGCGGTCGTAACTTATCCTCCGATCATCATGCTATAGTGCGATCTTATGTAAAATGTGTGAAATTCCTCAGGAATGACATCCAGACCAGGCAGGCAACAAATATCCTAGGAAAACGTAGAAAGATAGCGTACAAACCGAAATCCAGTAAGTAACATACAGACGAGCTAACGAAACAAAAGAACACGAGATGTCCAGCAGCCAGAAACGAAGCTAAGGATACATCGTATTAGATGGGAAAACAACTCCGTCAGAACGAATCAAGATGATGGGGCGACGCTTTACGGGTTGTGTATCCGGCGGCAAACATCCCAGAACTTCCGTGCAGCGCACTTCAACGTACGGGGATGGTTCTGAACCGAAGAACACGCTGACGGGGTCATTCTTGGAGAAATTCTCGCCATAAACTGTCAACATTTTTGAGGCATGAGGGTTAGGTTTTAATCCACCGCGGGGAGGCCCGTGGGGATTTTTAGGTGCTTCTGCTGCACGATCGGGGGGTAGATATTTGACGACGCCCGGGAAGGGCGTCACGGGCTTTGAAGGGGTGGGGAACGACCCCGTTTGGGCGGCGTGCTGGTTGTCGAAAAGAACGGGTGGAACGTAGAAGTTGTAACGTATTTGATCTGGGCAGTAGTTAACACCTGAGTAAAACGACATCAGGGGTTATTTGCTTACCAGTGCCAACGATCGTCCAGACACTAGTCTCCCCGATGTCCACTTGCCATAGAGCACCCGAAGAAGCATTCCCATCACTAGAAGATCCACGGCGGGTGGAAGACACGGACCCGGCTGAACTAGGTCTACGACGTCCTTTCTGCGTAACATTTTTGGGAATTCCACCTGCGCTAGAGGTCGAGCGCTTCTTCTTAACGCGGCCCCCATCATTAGAAAGGAGATCTGAAGATGACGGGGACGCCGGTTCGCTACCAGCATTGCCACTTCCAAAATACTCGTTCCCATTCGAAGATATCGGCGTGGATGCAATGGGAGAACCAGGAAGAATGGGGGAATTCGATCCTTGATTATTCCACTGACGGCCATCGATTGGGCGGTAGGTATTGACTTTCTCGCCCATGCAAGATAAGAAGGCACCCGTGACGCCAGGTGTACCAGGCTCCGGCATGCCTTTGCTCCCGTCATACACCTCGAAGGCAATTTTATGAAGTTGCGATACCGGATCGCCACACACTTCTCCTGGAGAACAGTAATGGTCGGCAACACCTTTGGCACCTTCTTGAAGTCCTCCACCAACGACAGTGGTTTGATGGTCAACCTTTCGGATGACCAACACCGGACTGACTACGCCAGATGTCAAGCACTGTAAAACGACGGTCTGGTTATAATAGATCGGGATCTGAGAGCCATTATTTGGAAAGGGGATAGCGTTGGGAGGTGGGGACGGGTAGTCGGGTTGAGGTGGAGGTGGGGGGGGCGCATCGATCCCGCCAGCAGGCTTGTTGACGTCGACGATGTACATCACAAAAGGATCTAAAATGCGGGGAATCAGACAAAAGCGTGAAGAATACCAATAACAATATATATTTTACCCCAGCTAGCTGTACGAGCAATAAACGACGGGGTTGTTGATCGAGTTCGTTGATCAAGGCCCATCAAGGGCGCCCCGTCAGAGCCTTTGAATGAAGAGCCAGAGCCAGAAACACAAAGATATTTGGTAGAAACTGTTTGGGATCGCAGGCGATGAAATAAAGAAATCGTCGACCCATGATTAATGCACACTGCGCCAAATTAAGCAAAAGCTTTGGCAAGAAAGAAATGTCCGATATACTGACACTCAAGATTTTTGGCACTTTGCCTCTTCTTACTTGGCTTGCTTATAACTTTGATCGGCCGGCTTGGAAATATACCAATAACGCGTTCAGGCTCGTCGTCCGATGCAAGTGCAGTTATCTTTACAAGTGCCTCTACCTTTTTCTTCTTCTCGTCAACATCGGAGATGAAAAGCTGCTTTCCAACACAGCGTCCAACGTAAGTGGTTCCTGTCGGAGGATCCGCGACATCGAAAGGCTTGCCGGATGATCCTGCCCATTCAATAGAGCCTTCTTGGGGTGAAGGCTCGCCAGAAATGGATATCACAACACGTGGAGGGCTTAATTTTGGGTCTTCTCCACGACGCACGACATCGGTCCACCAGGAGTTGCCGATCATAATCGCAGTTGGAGGTGGACAGAGAAATCTATAACGAGGTGATAAGAGCATTGCAAGATAAATGGCGTCTTCTGTGCTAACCGTTTTTCAGTGCCATAAGACTTTTGTGCAACTTTACTTGACATGACAATAACGGTCCGTTCCCCAAATGCCAGACGGTTGGGGGTACGGATATACTGGTCAAGATAAGGGCTAGGTAGAGTTGAGTGACTCACTAAACAACAAAGGACATAGTGAACATACCGTATAAAGGTTTGTAAATCATTGGAACCCCCCATCATCGAATGACCTTGAAGTTTCATCCGTGCCAACGTCTCATCGACGGTAGGCATACGAAGGGACAAATCCTGATGAGGATTTCCTGACATAAAACGAGGCATGTCCTCGTAGCCTGGGACATGAGTAGCATGAGGGGCAATACTGCGCAACATGTCAGAACCGTGGTTTGACTGCACGTGTGAAGGAACCGCAGGAGGCCCAGAGTGATTGAAACGGCTTTCCGGAAAGCGTCCTTGGAAATGTTGCAAAGGTGGTGGAAACGGGTTATTGTTCATACCTCCCATAGTGTAATCCTCCATGATGTCAGACTGGTATCCGCCCGAGGCGATGGTTGGCAAGCGCCGGTCAGGCAATTCAGAATAATTCTGAGGAAATTCTTTGCTACCAAGGGATGATGTGAAGCCAGAAGGATGATGGAGCCCTCCCACTGGATCATTTGGGGTCAGAGGAGATACCTTTCCACTGCCATACGAAGAGGGGAGACTGTTGATCATATCGTATGGATTACTGTTATTGGGTCCACCAAATGACGGTACAGAATCACTGAACGATGAATGTGAATATAAGCTGTCAGAGTTCATACCAAAGCTAGGTCCTAGAGAAGCGGAAGAGGACGCGTTCGTATGATATCGATGAGAGGAGAAAGTACTTGGGGATGTTGCATTAGGAAAGAGGTCGTAGTTGGGGTGATCGGGGGGGTCAAGGGGCTCTTTAGAATGATCAAAAGGATGAGATGGCACTATAGACGGGAGCTGGGTATGAGTAGGAGAGGTGTTCTGAGCGTCTGAGTTGTTATGAAGATGGTAAGGATGGTCTATATCGGACTGTGAGTATAAAGACTGGTTAGCTGGTGGGGGAAAGTCAAGAGACATTGAAGGATTATTGGGAGGGAAGGAGGAGGAGGATCGAGAGGTCCCAGCGATGGAGATGTTGGCAGGACGGACGAATCGGACGAGGCGCGACAAACGACGCCGAAATGTTCTTGTGACTGTTACGGAAGTGACCAGTTTTTGATCGGCTTTCGGGTAATACCGAGGGCGGCAACAATTCTTCAATCCTATGACCAAGCCCTTTTATCCTCGATGCTAGGAACGAGGAACACGTTCAAGCGCCTATAATATAATATTCGTTACGTAATTTCGGTTACGTATCTATCTATCTATCACTTTGGCGTGCGAATTGGTGCGGCGCTTGAGTCTCTCGAAATGGACGCGAGAGCGCGGTCCGCGAGGATGTGGATCCGACGATTAACGTGAACCCATTGATTTTTATACCTACACAATTCAAGAGCCACGGATTCCGCTTGACCCATACTATGTGTCGAGGGTCCGCATTTTGATACCTTTGCGTGAAGCCTGAGTTGTCTTTCTGGTCAAGGCTTATGAAGTAACTGGCTGCCAATTCTTTGTTCTTGAACGGCCCTGCAATGCATTGCCGCATCAGCAGACGCAGATTCATGCTTCCACAAGCAAACGGCATCACGATTTAATCGTTACTGTGTCGCTTACATCGATCCATGTTGACAGCAGCAATTAAGTTTCCAACTTCTTTATGTTTTGATACATGATCGGGAGAACCCAAAATGCTCTTTGTATGCAAATCTCCATGAGATCGAGGCATCACATCAGAACTTTGTATTCTATGTGCCTTGACACTGTCAAGAGCCGTCAAACTACGCTAAATCGTCGCAGATTCCACGGCGTCGATATCTCTCCACCTCTGAATTAGGTTTGTCAGGTTTGTCAGTACGTACACAGACCGCAGCACCAATACTGCTACACGATGTGCGTAAGTACTCCGAGTGCGTACCTCGTGTCACATATCTGAGTCGGTCAACCGTTAACGGGATTGCTGTGATCGATATCATCAATCAAACCCACCTGACCTCCAGGCACCTCAACGCTTACGACAACTATCTATACTTTGAAACCAACAGGTTTACTTATCATGCTTACCAGAATGTGCTGACAATGCTTGTATTATGTGAATTGTTTTCTTTTGGTCCACCCCCTGGAAATTCAGTTTCACCAGTCATAACGTATGTGATATTGATAACGGTCCTAGCCGGAGAGGCATTCAAGTTATAGATGAAAGCGGGTTGCGTAACCCTGGGTGGGAATTGCTATTCACGGATGTTCAGAGTGGTTTGGTTTGATAGTTGGCTGGTATACATATGCAAGGAAGGAGGGAATGAACATTAAATGCTCGTTATACAACGAATGGATATCGTGTCGCATATTGAAAGTGCACGTGCGGAGCGGAAGAAGTGTGTAACCAGGCCGTGGACCTGATTCCGATTCGCTGTGGTCCGACCTTGCTCGCTGCCGTCCTCGACGCTACCTCCGCCTTCCCTCCGTCTCATCTGGGTACATCCTTGCATTGTACAGCATCAATCTCTTCATCCATCTCTGCTGTCCTTAACAATGTCAGGTTCATATCCCCTTCAGACACCTCGTCCCCGACAACCTCGTCCTCTTCATTTTGAAAGATCTTCACTCATTTCGCCGTCGGTGTTGAACACTCAGATGGCTTCACCAACTCTCCTTTATGATTTACCGTCTACAAGTTCTATGTCCCCTCCCACTAGTCCAAGGTCAAAGGGACGCGTTGTTTCCCCAACTTCTCCTACCTTTTCTACCCGTTCGAGAGCTGGCCGCAGCGGAAGACCGACGCCACCACCCAGTGCTAGGAACAGGTCCGCAACACCCTCTGAAGTTGCTCCCAGTGAGCTTGAAAAATTTGCAGAATACTGCCGCGCCTGGTAAGCATAGGTTCAAGCCTCCTGCTTTGGGTTGACATGGTTGAATATTCCACAAAAGGTACTACAATCAGGATGATGAATCAGGCCGGCTTATGACACAAACTTTGGCTACTCTCCCCCCGTCTCAGCGAGCTCCCTATTCTCGCTTACAGGCTTCCATACGCTCGGCCTACCACCGTTCGGTCAATGCTCGGAGGACTGCTGAGTTTCAAGCACATCTGAGCGTCACACAACCCGGAGGTTCCTTGATGCCCCATTCCAGAGCAGATCCCAATGGCTCAGTGGCAGTGAAAGGTACGTCATCCCACGACCTATTTTCTGCTTTGACATAACGCATCGATCAGAGCGGCACGAGCGTATGGAACGATTTGTGAAGAACTGGTGTACAGTAGGGATGCCTGGCACCAAACCTTTCTTTGAAGCGTGCGTTACTTTCCTGGTTGCGTTCACTAATTTCATACTAACAACAAGGTTAGCCTCTGGGCAGTATTTCGCCTACAGGTAATCCCTCAGAAACTCGGGGGCGCTGGAGTATATCGCATTGATTGGGAATTCGACGATGCCGTTTTCAAAGAGGCAGCGTAAGCATTTTGCATGCTTACCACCATTTTTTCTTACATCGTATCGCAGTGGGAAAGATTTTATGCTAGAAGCTATTGATATTCTCAAAGGGGTCAGTTCTCAAACTTTAACCTAATTTACTACCCTTTGAGATTTTTAACAGGTCCTTGCTTTCGAGGACGTGCTGTCCTCGAAGAATTCACACAATGGCCGGGAAATCTTTCCTGACTCCTCCACAATACATGCGCGCTCCCACTCCCAACCTCTGCGGTCTGGACAAAGACCTGTGATTGCTTCTCCGACTGTCCATTCGAAACGAGCGCGTGCGCCTAGTGATCCATTTTTGGATACGCCGGTGTTGTCACATTCCGTGGTGACCACCTCTAAGTCCTCTGAAGATACCTCCACAGCCCTTAATGCGTTAAGGTCTGATAGACAAGAAGATCCATCGAGTCCTATGCAGGAAGAACATTCGCCCTTCACCTCAAGTAGGGAGTTTGCTTTCGATGATACTGACGAAGTATACATGCGGACCTGGACATCTCCTGATCTCTCTAATCCTGAACTCCTTGATCTTCTGAAAATCTTTCCCCCTTTCATAACGAGGCGGACTCTACCACGTTTTCCCATACCTACGCCTCGCCACCCCGACATTGAGGAAGGAGACGATGAAGGTATCGAGGGAAAACAGATCCAATTTGGGACAGGTTCCATGTGGGTTAGTTCGAGGCCTCGAAGCAGTGGGTGGGCTGGGGGGTGGTGGACGAGATTAATGTTATGGTGGAGGAGAATGTTCTGCTAGACCAGGGCCTTCAGCAGCGCCCTTCATTGACCTGCATATCACGCACTGGCTCGGACATCTGTATACATCTATTATTGTTGCACCATTTGTTGTTAAAGATTATAGGGAGGATTTTCTTGAATGCCCGGGTTGAGTTCTTTCCTCTAGGTTGTTCACGCGACAACGATCAAATCGGGGGGCAATGCACATCGAGGCTATGACGTGCTGATGTATCAATCGAAAGCTAATTCATACGTACCAGATAACATGCACAGACCCTAGATCTCATTCGAACGTGGGTGGTCGTCTGCCTTACTCCTTATTGCAAGTTACGGACCGCATGCCGCGCCTCCATTTGGTGGTAATAACGTACATTCTGTTTCCCCAGATTTGGATCTTTATATGTTGACATGGAACGAACCACTGCGTTCAAGTTGTGTCATCGGGGTCGGCCCGATGACAAATAGCAAGCAAGTTTCTTCGAATCGATTTTGAGGAAACGTTCTAATTCAACACTGATCTCGACATTCAACATTGAACGTCCTTCAGTCATTTGAGCAACTTGAAAACCAAGTTGTCGAGGAAATTTATAAAGTTCGGTTAGCGAGTTACAAGTCCTTGATATCACAGATCTTTCCACCTTGCCCACGTATATTGCATTAGATGAGAATACATATAGCCTTGTTAGTCTGTTGCAGACAATGTTAAAGGGTAGTAAGATATTTTAGTTGTCAATCTTGAACATACCAAATGTGATCTCCATCTCATGTAGATGCAAGTAACTTGATGCCATGTTCCAAGGCGTTATTCCTCTCCTTCAATCTGGTGATAGCAGTCAATCATCGGCCAGTGTGCTCAAAGGTTGTATTTAACGACATACTTCTGAATTTCTGCCTCCAATTCTGCGATCTTCTTAACTTTCGCATCACTACTTTTTTCTGCTGCAATCGTCTTTCTGTCAAGTTTTCGCACATATTCGGGAATGCCGTCCAGTGCACATAGCAGCGTGGAAATGGTGTCAGGAGACAACTCTGTACTACTACCAGGATCATACGTGGTGGAGGAACCCCCAGCCGCTCGACTGTCTTGAGGAGACAGGACGACGAATGGATCATCACTATTCTGCCGTCTTTCGCTGGGACGGTTTTTGGGGTTTGGCAAGCTGCTTGGTGGAGTTAAGACCGCCATTGCGTCATCGTCATCACTCTCTCGAGTCGAGTGAACCGCCCGAGCCTGAGATTTAGACGGAGTGGATATCGATTGGTCTGCGAGTGCCTCTTCTATTATTTTCTTCCGTTTTTGGGAAGGAGAAGGGGTAAGTGATGCAGAATCAAAAGTTCTCTTTCGGGGCGTTGTTGGATTGTACGAGCCCAGCGGGGGAGAAATTTGAATTCGAGATTGCGAGGCTCCATGGTTGGTGGGTGAAGTAGGATTTCGTTCGGGGTGGAGTTGATCAGCCCAAACTGTGGCGGCAACTATTAGATTAAACTGCTGAATAGAAGCTCAACAACGTACCGAAGAAATCGCAATGATCCTGGTCATTCCTATCTTTGCGGCAGCGGTAGAACTGACTTGGTTGCAGTTAATAGCAGAAATAGTATTGGGAAGGAAATAGGGGTTAAGATGATTACCGGTCGGGATTGGTGGAAGTGCGACTTGTCAGTAAAGCCGCCTCCAGGCCATGTTTATAGCACCGAACAACTCCGTTCTCATCTATTGGGGAGGCCAAATGAACAGCGGCCATAACAACAACTTGACTCAAGTATGGAAGGCTAATGTTGCCAGTGTTTGCCAAAAGTTACCAGTACTATTGCCAGGTCTTGAAATCACAACTTGAAGCTTGTGTAGAATTTCAGTGTTTGGTATGTAGGCGTTAGCCTATAAGGTTGAACAATCCGATGAGTGTACCGTACACTACAGTAACTAGGGTTTATATACCATGTGTCTACTGTGCTTTCCTGTGCTAGCTATGTCTGCACTGGATTACATAAGACAGTCTAGGATACAGCCGAGATGTAGCTGATTCAAATTCAACAGCTTGAACTCTGGGTGCGTTGCCATGAATTATGCGCGTTTGTGGAGTAGCGCGTTACGAATATCGAGGCCGTATATTTTCACTGCCAAACTGATATCAGGTCACGTTACTAGTGGTAAAATTAACGATCGGACTCGCTTCATCGATGACAACGCTGTACTCAACGATCAGTCATGATATCCGTGGAAGCCCGATATTTAGCATCATCCGATCCCTCCCTACCTCCCCTTGCTTTGCAGGTAACACGACTCGTAGATTCGCACATGATATGGGTTGGGACTACTGAGGTTTCTCCTGCTGATGTTAACAAGGCTTGCTCGCAAGGTAGTTTGTGCAAAGACTGGGCTTGTGCCATGCCTCCTAAAACAGTGGGTGCCATCTGATAATGAACATCGTGGTGCTGAGACGCATGCATGATGAAGGCTGGGGCTCATGCTCCGGCTACCTCCTTGTTTCGATCATCAAGCTCAGATGTCGCACTATCGATGGCTCAGCGTTTAGGTAAGATCCACCTGTCACTTGGGGAATAAGGAACTTTTGGGAGACCATCGGTTCCACAGCAAAACGTTTCAAGAAGCAAATATTCATGTCGATGGACATTCCTTCTTCGTTCTTGTCACTAGGACAGGGCCCAAAGCTACTGCATGAGGCAGAAAAGGGAATAGTTGTAATGTTGGCAGAGATAGAAGAAGATAAAAAATGAATGAAGTATGTAGGAAAGGTAGTACAATGAAACCGATTAGCAACTGTTGAGCGCTGAGCGCTTTGCGGTTAGAACGAGCGTGAGTTACATGATACATACACGGTTTGGTTACACGGCTGCTCCTGACCGCAACGTTCAGGAACTAGTTCATTGTTAAACTACCACTGAACGAGACAATTCACGAGCAGTACCACGGCGGCAACGACCTCAAGAAATGTCGGATGTCACCAATTTCATGGGTGACGCAAACCAAAGCTTTGATTTGCCCCGTTGGCAGACCCAGGTCGACCCCCTCTCCTCGCCCGCTCAGGCTGCACACGCTGCTCAATCTTCCTATCACACATCTGGCCCTCCACCACCACCACCACCACCTCCACCACAGTCGGTTTCGGCAGCTTCTCAGCGTTTACAGCCTCACCAGACAACACCTGCTTCATCCAGACAACCACGGATCTCACAGCTCGTAGACCAAGATCAACATCTCCCCGTCGTCAATTCATCATATCTCTCCTCTAGCCACAGTCAGTTGGCTCGTAGCGCGTCTCTTGGCGGTGCCCCTAGTAGCAACCTGCCTTCTAAACCACGTCGTCATCACCAACCAGATGACCTAGAAGGCGCTTTTAACATAGAAAACCAGCCCACCCAAGCATTATCCGGCTCTAGGCCATTCACTCAGCTCCCTCACAATTCATTCTATCCCCCCAGTGTTGGTTATCAACAGCAATCACTTACAGGCACTGGGGCCGCTGTCAATTCGGCTGCATCATCATCATCTGATTCTTATTCAGACATTTACTACACTGGTTCCTCTAGCCAACCTTCAAAGAGGTCTGACCCTAGTTCTTCCGCTCGTGCGGGGCGTTCTCCCATGCGAGGCACCAATCCACCTAACTCTGGCTCATTGTTGGACTCGTATTCACAACAATCACAATACTCGCCCACTACAGCAACTTTTTCATATGCTCCTCCCACAGATCAGCGCTCTCACACTGCAACGTATCCCTCACATAGTCGTAACCATTCACAGGTTAAATCGGAATCGATGACGCCACCAGTTGCATCCCCATACACACCCCAGACTTCCGCTTTGAGCTCTGCTGGACCATACAGCCCCTCTTATGCTATGGAGACGTCAAGTCCACGCCCTCCTTCGCACATTCAAACTCATCTCACAGCTCATATGCCTGCCAGACATAACTCCACTTCGAACCCCCCGACTCCATTGTCGTACCTGCATTCACAGAGTCCGTCATTGCAGTACTATTCACAGGAGCAAGCAATGGTTGTTGACCCGCCTCCTCCGAAAAGACGGGCATCTGGATTTAGACGTGTTCGGACCGCCCATGATCTCCAACCCCGTACTGATATACCAACCACCGGTCGACGAATGGGTAGTGACGGCGTATACTTATCGGTGTGTACATCATTTATACCACATTCCTATGTCAGCTAAGGTGAATTCTCAGCCTTTACGACTACTTACCACCAACCTTCTTGAAACTTTTCACATTTGCAACCCTCAATTTCGTTACGAATCCACGCACAATCCCCGACGAGTCTTGACTAAGCCAAGCAAACCGGCTCACAACGAAGGCTACGACAACGATGATTATGATTACATATTGTACGTTAACGACTGGTTAGGAACCGAAGAAGGCCACAAGTATGTGACGCATTCCTCAGACTTGGAGCTGCTCACTGAAATGCATCAGGTACTTGATTCTAGATATCCTTGGTCAAGGGACGTTTGGTCAAGTAGTGAAGTGTCAGAATATGAAAACTCACGAAATAGTGGCCGTCAAGGTTGTAAAAAACAAACCTGCGTATTTTAATCAAAGTATGATGGAAGTAACGATTCTGGAGATGGTATGTGCCTTTAACTATATATGAACCAATTAAGGTCTCACCTGACCGTCAGCTGAACAAAACCTGCGATCCTGCCGATGAACACCATATTCTTCGCCTACGGGATTCTTTTATTCACCGAAGCCATCTATGTCTCGTCTTCGAGCTTCTTTCATCGAACTTGTACGAGCTCATCAAACAGAATCAGTTTCAAGGCTTGAGCACACAGCTCGTCAAAGTATTCATGGCGCAATTGCTAGACGCTTTGACTGTCCTCAAGGATGCTCGACTGATACATTGTGACCTAAAACCTGAGAATATTCTCTTGAAATCGTGAGTGATGGGCAGTAAATGGCGGGTCCCAGCTAAGGCGCTATATGTACAGCCTACAGTCGCCTCAAATAAAGGTCATCGACTTCGGCTCCGCTTGCCATGAGCGGCAGACTGTGTATACCTATATCCAGTCACGGTTTTACAGATCACCTGAAGTCCTGTTGGGTATGTCGTACACCGCTGCGATTGACATGTGGTCTCTGGGTTGTATCGCTGTTGAGCTCTTCTTGGGGCTGCCTCTTTTCCCTGGTACGAGTGAGTACAATCAACTCACTCGTATCATCGAAATGCTCGGGTATGTCATATTCTCTTCTAGATTCTGTGCTCTAAAAATGGTTCCGGTATTGATTCTTAGAATGCCACCGTTGAGCATGCTGAATACCGGCAAGCAAACCAATCAATTCTTCGATACCTTTGAAGTTTGGAATCCGCATTCGAATCAAAATGAGAAGAAATATCGATTGAAGAGCCTGGACCAGTACTCGCGAGAACATAACACCAATGAGCAACCGGGGAAACAGTATTTTAAAGCCAATTCGCTGCCAGAAATCATCAACACCGCTCCAATGCCTACATCAAAGTCATCGAGGCAAGGCCACGAAGTGGAAAA
This sequence comes from Tricholoma flavovirens, assembly GCA_003313805.1. NCBI lineage: Eukaryota > Fungi > Basidiomycota > Agaricomycetes > Agaricales > Tricholomataceae > Tricholoma > Tricholoma flavovirens. The sequence continues at coordinate 2,893 of QLOK01044401.1, read as the reverse complement.
GGGTGTGTGATTTAATTTGCGTCGCGGCAATCACCTCATAATTTTCGACTGCAGAGTTGAACAACAGGGCGTCTTTTGTCGATTTTTGTCAGGGCCTCTTGAATTTAAACCCTGTGACGAGATGGACCCCTCAACAAGCAAGATTACACCCCTTCATCACTGGAGAGAAATGGACCAAACCGTTTGTGGTAAGAATCTTGCGATTTGCACTACTCGGTACCAGTTTAACACTATAATATAGCCTGATGGTATTGTTGTGGCTCATCAAGGGGCACCAACCGGTGGCGATCCTAAGAGACCATATGGCGGGCTGGTTCCATCACAGCCAAAAGGAACAAGGGCTTACCAAGACGCAGCCACTTATAATCACCACCTTGCGCAACATCAAGCATATACGGCTCAGGCTCAGGCTGCATCACAAGCCGCTACTGCTTTCCGGAACCCGTACATTACCCCGCAAAATTCGCAACCATCATCACAAGTACCGACCTCGTTTTCTGGTGCGCCAGATAGTGCAAATTCAGCCTATCCACAGCACAGTCACGGCCAATATTCTTCTAATCAGTCAGTACATCGGCTTGCACATCAAGCATCGTCCGGGCAATTGGAAGGCTTGGGCAATGCCGCGATTCAATACCCGGTCCACGCCCAGGGAGCACCATCGAATTCTCACCTGAACCCCAATGTACCTGCCAGTTCTTATTATCCCAACACTCGCGTTCGGGCTAATACCATCAACCAAATGAAGGATGTCCCAGCTGCGCTGGCGCGACTGCAGCGGATGGATAACAACATGTCACGGAATGCTCTGACTCCTGTTTTAAACAGAGATGATGCTATGCAGGAGTGGGAACGACGGCAATCAGGCAAACCTAGTACCGTGCAGTCCTACCCACAAATTGAATTCTTGCAGCAACAAGCCGAAATGGCAGCTGCATCGGGTTCGATGAATTGGAGTCAAACAAAAAATCGCTATCCACCGCCGCCATCCAACCTCTCGCAATCGTACCATCCGCCAGCGATCATGGTGGATGATGACAGGCGGGAAGCTGTCATGTCAAATGTTCGCTCAGCCGCTCGAAATGAGGGTCCAAGCGGCATGTACGCAAGTTCTGGCGCAGGCGTAATATCCAATCCGCCCCAAACATATGCCAGCAATACAACGACGAGTGGAAACCGTTACGCTGCAACGTATACTCAGGCCCAACAACAGGCCAGCACGCTATCTTTTGATCCTGGGGATCGGCGCACTGACATGGGTCACATGTATTTACCCATTCAGCCTGATCAGTTTTCATCGTATTCCAATGCTCCCGTCTCGACGAACCGTCACGTTGCAGTTCCTGCACAGACCGTTGCGCCGTCTTTTTATGGGGCGGGGGTGGTATCCGCGGGCCAGGCGCCAAGTGGCCCCCAGCAGCAACGAAATCCATTCTCCGTTCCTGATCCCCTGCAGTCAATGTCTAGTGGAAAGGATGGGCGAAGGGGCGGCAATATGGAGTCTTGGCCGAGATGAGTAGCAGGTTTGTCAGGATTCATCTTTTCACAAGCCCAGAACCCACTGCCCAAGTAGGATTTTCTGCCTTTCCATTTACAATTGACTTGAAAATCAATACGGAGCCAGACTCCCGTATTGTATATATCTTATTTCTGAACGAGATCTCCATCTGAACGAGATATCCATTGTTTGATCTGAGTCAGAAGAACAAGGTCTTTGCATCTATGTGGTCTATACATTACGGCCTTCAAAGTTGGCCAAAGATTTCCTCAACTTCCCAGGCACCCGCCCAGTACTGAACTTGACAGCGTAATCCACCATCTTTGGCAATTCTCTTCTGCAGGCCACGGAAGTTTCGACATAGTAGTAGGTCCTGACTATAATTCAAATCAACATCAATTTGGCCGTATGCGAGGAGCAACAAATCGCACCTTCTTAGATGTAAAGCGGGGCAATAATCATTGGCCCCATCGCCAACATAGATTACCCGATCATATGCGGGCCCATGTCTTGCCAAGAATGCATCAAGCTCTTGACCTGGGAGACCTTAAGTCAACAGAAACAGATGAGCTGTAGCAACCACACCTTTGCACATATTAGGGCTGCAGCCTACGGTGCAACCGTGTTGGGGACCACTAGGATCAACCCTTCGCGCTACCTTCAAGAGGCCCGAAGAGTCCCATTGAGCAGGATTTGTCACGATCTCCTCGAAAAGAGTGTCAAGCTTTTTGGACTGCAACAAAGGGTTCTAAATTGGCCTTGAAAAAAAATGAAAGCCCTCTTGCCTCTAAGATCGTGCCGATGAACACCTCATTCGCATTTGACAAACAGAAAAATGTAGTCTTGCCAGCTTCTTTCAACTTGGAAACGCCCCGAACCATGGCAGGGTGCTTAACTCATAGTCAGATTTTGAGAGGAATCAACATAATGTCTACCGACGAAGGGCATGATTTCCAAGGCGTGCTCGATCTCACTTCTCGTAATGCCTCGAGCATGGGCCTCTAGAAGAGATTTGGCCCTTGATTCACAGTATGTAACTGACTATAAGGAACTGATATACGGACACTTACACGAGATCGGTCCACTGGATTTCTGAAGACTCTGTCTTCATTTTTCGGCGAATATCAGGTGCCAGCACCTCAAAGATCCATCTGTCAGTGTCCTGATCCGCAAGAGACCTCGGAGGGACGTGAAAATCATGTTTAGATGAAGGGTAGCAGGTTTACCAGTCAAAATCAAAGACCACTAATTGGCGTAGGATAGTAGACATGCCGTGCCAAGACTACCACTGCCTGGGCGAGTATTGAAAGTGCTGTGGCTTACATAATCACAATGAACAGACTTATATCAAATCCAGACTACAGTCGAACCCCTCATAACCCATACCCCTCGGTG
>QLOK01044315.1:0-11820 GCA_003313805.1 Tricholoma flavovirens | reverse complement strand
CAAATTCTATAATTCTGTACTTATAATAATAATAATAATAATATTGCTGTGTGAATATGATGCTCTTACAATAACAAAGCCATCTCTCAGACTCAGTTCTAACTTTTCAATTTGCAAGTTCAGACAGGGCCAATCAAATTTTGGAACTGGGCTCACTGTTGCCTGATCACAGACAGGGCTAGCAATTGCTGGGCTTACTTAGATGCGCCGGGATGTCTTGATGAGGGTATAACACCGGTACGTCACGCGCGCAATTGAACGTGCGCCATAAGGAGCTGGTTCCACAAGTTTCATACGACGCGGGAAATATAGCCGGAAAAGGGAACCGATCACCCGACCTGGAACGCAGCTGCTCTTCCCAGCGCGAACAACTGTCCTGAAGTGCATGACTATGCGTAGTCTGGTTCGGGCCGAGTGGCGATTAAGAACTAAAATAGGCGCGAGAACTGAGGTGGATCTCCGTGTGCGGATCACAGCAGTTCGCCGGGTGAATTACCGAAATCTTGAATCACCGATTACGGAAAATACGATCATCATGTGCCAGTGGGTTGATTGAATCGGGGATAGAGTAGTTCCGGTATCGAGGATATCTTTAAGGCGGTACATAGCACCTTGTTACTACGAAATCCATTATTGTGGGCGGCTGGGTTGTGATAATAACGATGCTTCTGAGAGATAAAGAGCGTGTATTCCTGTATCGCTCTTCACTAGATCCAGGATAAGACGCGGAAGCATTGGGAACAAAAGACGCGCGTTGAACGTCCATCAAAATGATGATAATTATCAGGACTGAAGCTGTCACGGTGCTTACAGCGTTGGGCCGGGCCTCACGTGTGAGGAAGATCTCGGAACACGCAAAGGAGATCTCATGTCAGCGATGACATTCATGGCTATCATAAAAGGTCATGTACCTGCGTTGAAGTCTGTTGAAGTATGTGGGATTTGCAGTCCCATGTGTGCCTGCCAGAGGGGTGACCTAGTCCAGACGGCTTTCCTACGCTCAAACAGGGGTTAAATAAAGAACCATGGTCGGAATCGATGCAGCCATACACTCAGATACTGCTGGAGATGCCATAATAGATACCTTAGCCGCGAAGCAGAATCACCAGATCGTTGTTGCGACGATTAGGAGGTCGGCGATGTCAAGACTTGACACGTCGCATCACTAAGCAGATAGGCAACTTGAAGTTCGCGATTAAGAACACCGGCAAAAGACCACGCATGTGTAGGTGCGAAAAGAACATTGAGCCTGGTAAGTAGTGGTCCTGGATTGAGTACGCCAAATGTCAGATTTCTGAGTGTACTGTGGGGCCCAGTAGTATGTACTGAGGGTCATGGTGACAATGGTGGAAATAGCCAAGAAAAGTAATGATATGATATCGATTTGGACAGCTGGCACATTTGTTTATAGTCAGTCACGGTCCTGTTCCTGCCACCACCAGCCTGAGTCCTCCATGACCTGGACATTCCACTCTCCCTGTGTTTCCATCTGACATTCTCTAAATCCTTTTTTTCTCTAGATCAGGTGGTAAGTCATTTCAAATGGCCAATTCAACGCGTACATTTGACCAGCAACCAATCACAGTAAAAGTCGCGGGTTGGTTGGGGAAGACAGTATATATATTTTTCAACGACGACGACGACGACGACCCGCAACAGTTCCCTCCTTTCATTCCCACAAATAATTATTCAAAAGACGGCAAATCCATGGCCCCACGACGAGGAGCTCCGTCATCCAATACATTGAGCCCCCAGGATCCCTTCATGCCCTCGGCGTCCTCTCCTGGCATCCCTCGTTCAGCCTCTCCTTCTGGTTTTACCCAATTTCTGACAAAGCCATCAAAATGGTTCACCAGGAGCGCATCTACGTCAAAACTGCCGAACAACCATGTTACTGCCGAGCCGAGGCCCAGCGGAGGCTCAGGCAGGAAACACAAGATTTCTCGACCAACGGATCCTAGGCCGATATTGAATGGATATGTGGCGAGTAGTACCAGTAGGTGAGTGACTGAATAGGCATTTTTCCGGGGTGTTAGTAGCGTCGGGTTCGTGCATGCGGGGGAGTGTTTACGGCATGCGTATCAGTTACTCCTTCATCGTGCTGGTGCTGTCAGTGGGGTTAGAGTTCTGCCATCATTGTTTAAGTCGCTGACGTGAAGTTTAAAATGGCGATCTTGGCCTACGTTTCGAAATCATGAAACAATAACCTTGGCGATTTCAGCCTTTCAGATTCGCTCGCAACGTCTATCTATATCTATGCTAACTCTTTTATCAGATCAGTCCTAGATTTGTCCGTACGGCACCCAGGTTCACTTGATATCTCACCCCCCCATCCTACGAGTACACCTTCAAGCCCAGTAGTCCCCCTACACCCTCAAACTGGCCCGGGTGACTTGCGGAACATCTCTCGTAAACCATGGTCCAGGTCCGCAGATGATCTCAGCAGGATGACTCCATCCAGTTTTTCACCAATCAAGGCTTCATTCCAAGACAAAGTGGCGGAGTATCGGAAGCGAAGTGATAGTAATGCCAGTGCCATGACGCCGTCAAGTCCAACCTTTCCGCCTATCCAGATAAATGGGCGACATCCATTCCCGAGTGCCAGGAACGCTTCTCCGACCTCCACGGCCTCGTCGTCGCCCCCACGGAGTGCGACCTTACCCTCGGTATCAATTTCAGTACCTGCAGTTGAAGATGACCCAGTGATGAAATCTCCAACGCATGTTCATTCTCGCTCACATTCATTCACGCCGAAGCTCTCATCCAAGCTGGCTACACCCATAGTTCCTGGCAGCCCAATACGGCAAGGCTTCAATGTATCCGAGCTGGAACCAGAAATCAACGAGGCTGAGATACCTCCCACTCTCAGGACTGGCCCTTTCCCCCGGGGACTAGCGCCCACCAAAGCTATGCAGGATGCTACCACACTTTTGCCACTACAAATAGCCATGGCTCACCGAGCTACTGCTCTTCTGGTTCCTCCATCCATAGTTGAACCAAAACCAGAGCAATTGGACGACACCGATCTGAAAAGGTCCTCTCAAATTCTGTATCATAGTGGTTTCATCAACCGCCTTGCGGATGTACCAAACCACTTCCACCATACGAACCTTGCGCTGGCTAAGGGCTGGAAGCCTTTTAAGCTTGAGCTTAAGGGGTCGAAGTTGTATTTCTATAAACCTCCCGGAGATAGGATTGCTGCGGTGAAAGATTTGTTTCCGACTGAATTTGTTCCTGCGGCGCGGGAGGACGAGGACGATGCCGTGGACGTAGATGGACAGCTTGGGGAAGATGGTTCAACTCGAGCGGGGAAGGGGCGCGAGGATATGGGGACGTTTGGGAGGAAGAAGAGAGCGTTTTGGGGAAGGAGAACGCACCCTGATATTGTTCAAAGTGATGGAAAGATCGAAAAGGGGAGTTTCGAGGCGCTTGTACATGAAGCAGTCTTTGGGACGATCTTCTTTCCCTGTTGTGATCAAGATAAGGAAGATAGTCAGGGAGAAGATGCTCAAATCGCGACTGATCGACGTCGTGAACAATGGAAGGATTTCGCGTCGTCTGTGATTCTTTGCCTTCCTTCCATTGTTGGACAGGCCAAATTCGAAGCGGAGTTCCTCCGGTGCTGCCAGTATCTTGTCAGCGGCGCTGACGATGATCTCAAACCTGGTAAACGTTCACAAGTTGGGTGGCTTGCAGGGGAATATCTCCGATATCACGGTGCACCAGTCGACCTAGGGGCGTGGGATGAATGGATTCAAGAGACTGTCCCGGACATAGTATCCGTGGTGCACTCGAGTCCTGCCCCTGCGATTTCCATGTCGTCTTCCATGCAAGCAATGCACCCTTCCCCGAATTTGGCAGGTTCGCCGAATATCAATACCTTCTCTCCAAGACCCACAGATGACCCCAAGATGATTTCACTACTAGGGGCATTGGATATTCCCCCTTCACCGTCCAAGAAAGCTTCTCTTGATCTTAGGAATTTCGAACACCAGCAGCCACTGCGATCTGGAGCCCACATGCCATGGGTGGCTCTCGAACAGGAAGGGCTATCTCGAGACGTATTGCTACTTCTCGATCCAAGCCTTATAGCTTGTAGTCTGATTCTTTTCCACCGTTCAGTATTCAGGCAAACGCCGGATAATCTTACTGCAAGTTTCGTCATGGGTTCAGAATCCAGCGCTCAAGATGCATGGTCTTTTGGGCCACTCTTTGGGAGTGCTGACCAGCCACATTGGCTGACAAAGCTACTCCTCATCCAAATTTTGGGTGTCGACACGTCTACTGGTACCGTCCAGACGCCGCAGCTTTCGTACCCTGGCCGGAAGTCGGAGGAACGCGGTGCGAGTGCAACACAGCAAACGTCTCGGACGCACTCTAGGTCTGAGGTGATTTCGGTATGGACACGAGTAGGCGAGCTCTGCAGGCTTGCAGGAGATGAGTGTTCGTGGCGTGCTATCTTTGCGGCGCTGTGCTCGTGTCCTGTTGCGCGGCTGGACAAGGCTTGGAAGCGTGTTGATCCACTTGCGTTGGCTGCTATTGAATCATGGGTCTATCCAGGAAGCGACGGCGAAACATCAAGCGTGAAAGAACCGAAAGTGACGCCGTGGGGCGGGGATATCCGAGGGCGACTCAAGGATGAGCTGGCGAAGGCCTCTGGGGATGACGGAGAGCAGTCTCTGAACGTGAAGCCATTTGAGACAGCGAGGGTTCTGTTTGAGGATTTCCGAACATCGTTTTTGTTGTGTCCTAGGAGAGCCCCGGTGGAAGCGGAGGATAGCGAAGATATCCAGAGGATGGTCACGTATTGGCAAGATATGGCTGCCGAAAGCGGAGGGCCGGGTTCATTGGCGACGAAGTTCCAGCGGTAGGGATATTTTCATTTTCTTTCACCCATGCTAATGGAATTTCGGCTTAGCATCGAACAATTTATGTCCCTGTCACTTGCAGCTGAGCCTCGCCGGAAAGGCCTGTTTGAGCCCCACTTTTGGTCGCGGCCACCTTCAGCTCAATCACACCATGCCTCATTACTTCCTCTTCTTTTCCCTGAGCCACTTCCAAGTGTGTCCCTCATTGACAGAAACCAAATTCTGCGGGGACGTGTTGAGAGCGACACGTCTGATATTCATAACCTACGCGCCATGGAAGCCTTGCATCCTGAAAGACGGCGACAAACCGAGCACCCAAGCCATAGCGTACACTCTGGTCTCACCGCTCTCAGTCAGGGAGGGACTGTCATCCCCGTGTATAATGGTGATTTACTTCTTGTTGTTCAGGCTGGGGGGGTTGACTCAAATTCCGACTCCCGCCCATCATCTTCTCGTGGCCCATCCCGGCCTTCAAGTTCTATCGTTGATCATGGAATGGAAAAAGGCATGAGTCGAAACCCTTCCATACGTGTCAAGCCTGGGTCGTCGCATGGTTTGGATCGTAAATCCAGTGTTGCCCGCCGCAACTCCTTGCCCTCCCTTTCCCAGCGGAAAAACTTTGTCATGGCGGAGCCGTCTTCTGAACCTCCCCTTCGTGTCGTTGTACAGGCAGGCACTCTCAACATGCTGATAAACATCCTCGTGCATGGGTTGCATAATGTTTCGGTATCTGTCGCCGATGATAATGGGGAGATGAGCCTTCGTGAGCGCACTACTCGAGAACTCTTGGTTGATCGGATGGAGTTTGCAAGGGTCTGGTGGAACGTTTTCCGCAGCTTTATCACTCCATTGGTCTTGTTTGAGGTATGGTCTTCTGCGAATTTAGAGAGAATCTGCTGATGAAAGCAACGTACAGTTGTTGCGAAAGCTTTACATCACCTTGCAACCCGTTGGGTCATCGCCATCCGTCACTGACTACCTTTATGTAGCAAACGCACGCTCTGAAGTCCTGGAGACCATCAAGGAATGGTTAACGCTTGGTGGGGGTGCCCAAGACGTTCTGGATGACCCTCAGTTTTTCAATGCCATACGCTCCTTTTTGAACAATTATTCCGACCACGCCGTTTATGAAGCAAGCAACTTCGAAGATGTCAATGTGCGGCAAGCATGGGCTACTCTGACAGAAGTGAAAAGATCGCTCGCTTCCTCGTTTCTCTCCCAAACTATGAGACCCCTGGCAACTCGGAGTCCTCCTGTCCGTCGACGTTCTGTCAACAATAGCGGTGTACGGACCCGCAATTTGAGCATCCGAGAGCCCCCTGATATTGATCGCATCGAACCCGAGGATTTTGTGGATAACCTGGATAGTATGGCATGTGCGGCATTCAGTAACGTTACCGAGGAGGTACGTTGTTGACCGATTGGCTTTTTAATTTCCTCTGACTTACGAGCTTCATGTGCAGGATCTATATGTTACGGCAGATCTTCTTGAGGTTCAGTCAGCAGATCGGACCGGATGGTTCTCGCCTCGTGACTTCGCTGCTGTTGATGAGGGAGTCGAGGTTCAAACTATATACTCGCACATTCAAGAGGTGGACCATTCAAACTTGATTTCCGAGCTCAATCAAGATTCACTCTACCGTCTTCTGCCTCCTGGCGTACGTAGCTGCGTTCGGGCGTATTCAATCCTTCGCAAATGGCTAATATCGAAGCTGGTTGCGTCCCGATTGGGCCTTCGAGCAAGACAGACTCGCATGGAGTTCTTGCTTCGGGTGATTGAAGTCTCTCGACTGCGGAACATGGAGTTGACAGCTACGTCTCAACTTGTTGATAAACCTTGCGTCCGCTCGTTCGTTGAGGCCGTCACAACGTCTGCAATTATCAGTGTCGAGAGTCGGATGCATCATCGAGCCTGGCAAGCCGTGGCCATCACTCGTGGAACTCATTCTGACTCCCTTGTCTCCCTTCTTTCACGACCCTACATGCAGTCTGCTTCTTCCCATATGTCATTGACACCTGACATAGGCTGGATGATGGAGCGTATCTTGGAAATCATTGCGTCTCCTGATATTATCGATTCTTCAATCCAAGAAAATCAAAGCCTCGTAAACTTTAGTAAACGCAGGTAGGACAAATTTTCCTTGCCCAAAGCTCTTTATGGATTAAAATTGTATTAATGTAGACGCATGCACGACCTCATTGACAAGGGACCAGCTCTGCCTGCGACACGAAGGCGTTCCCAGCCTGATGACCTTAACAGACGAGCCTTTGAACGTCTGAATAACATAGAAAAAGAAGTAATTCTCCTTCAGTTCGACCATCGAGGCATCCGGGATGAAGCAATTCGAGAAGCGTCACAACCACTAAGCGGGACACCGCCATCTACGAAGAAGGCATCGCGTCCGTTCCAAAGACTAGTTGTAGCGCAACAGGAGAAAAATCGACGGGACAAGCATCTTCGCACACGACTTCAGAAGGAGAAACTTCAAGAGCAACAGAAGCACGACAGACGAGACGAACAGCTCATAAGGGCGACAAGGAAACAATGGCCAACCACGCTGAAGCAGCAAAGGAACAAGAAGAGCATGTCAGCTTTCTTGCACTTCATGAGACCGATTTCAAGTGCGTTTGGTGCTGACGTGACATCGTCCGCCTCCGGCATCAAGAGGACCGCTGCAGAGCTGGACTTCACACCTGCTGGGAAGCCTTCGCTAGTGCTCAGTCTTATGGATGCACGCATAGCACAGTTTATCAACAACGAGCGCTCGTTTACGTTCCAGCTGGATACCGAGGACGGGGGCCATTATCTCCTCCAGGCTATGAATAAACGTGACATGGTGTCATGGATTGAAACCATAAATCGGGTTACGAGAATGGCTGCCAAGCGCCGTCTGACATACCTTGGGAACTCTCCCAAAGCTCGAGTGTCTGATCACATACATGATCCTATTATTGCCTCACGCGATCCCATGGCAGGTAGGTTTCAAACTTCGTCGTCTTTATCTTTATAGATTCTGATCGTTTTTCTTTCAGTATTTGGTGTGGAGCTTGAGTTCTTGTTGCAGAAAGAAGCTGGGGCGCAGGGAGTTCAACCCTGCGCTATCCCCTCCATTATCCAGGTGTGCTTGGCAGAGGTGGAAGCTCGTGGTTTGAGCGAACAAGGCATTTGTATGCGTCGTGCTGTTTCTTGAATCATAACAACTAATGGTCCCGTTACAGATCGGATTGCAGGCGCTGCTTTGGAAATTAATGCTCTCAAGGATGCATTCAACAGAGGTAAGAGCATGTTAGGCGTTGTCTACACGCTATACTGACGTACCTTAGGCGAGAATCCTATCTGCAGTTCGACAGACATATATGCCATTTGTGATATTGTCAAGACCTGGTTCCGAGTTCTGCCGGAGCCTGTTTTCCCGTCGTCATCTTACCATGACGTTATCAAAGCGATGCGTAAGTTATATTCAAATATAAATACTTACGTAGTTCGCTGAAAAAAGATGTACTTCAGAGCTCGAGAACCTTGATGCACGTCTCTCCGTCCTTCGGAATGTTGTACACGGCCTCCCTCAGGCTAACTTTGACCTGCTCAAACGGGTTTCGGAGCATTTAGACAGGTGCTTCTAACCCTCGCACTCACATTGCCCTTATTAATGAATCTATCAGAGTCACTGACTTTGAAGAGCAAAATCATATGACTGCAGAAGCGTTGGCAATTGTATTCAGTCCAAATCTCTTGCGAGCACCCCAGAACGATTTTGTCATGATTTTGGCCAATATGGGACACACCCACAAGCTCGTGAAAGCTCTTATCACACATGCAAGTCATGAGATTCCATTTTGCGCTTGCCGGTCTCATCTTTTACTGCAGTTCCACATCATTTTTGATGATGCCGACCCAGAAGCCGAGGTCCATTCAGAGGACGATCTTGACTCCCCGATACTCGAAGAAGTCGAGGAGGAGGATGAAGACAATCTGGGACTACCACGAATCCAGGAGAATGACCAGGTTCCACCGGAATTTTGGAATGGCCAGTACTATACCCCCAGTTAATACCCTCCACACATGTACATTTCGTTCTTTTTTGGTGATCCTGCATGCCTTGTACCATTACTACACGCCGTCTGGTAGCCTTCAGTACGTCTGGACTTTCTAGCGTCGTACATTATTACATTATTCTTAGTGCTCATCAAGTGTTCCTTAGGCTACTCTTGTGAGAAGCATTGTTATTTCCCTTATGCACCCAAGTAGTGACATGTGGTTTGGGTATCGCTTGGTCATCGAAGTTTTATCGATTATCATTCATACACGTTTCAGTATTCAAGGGTTCAAGGTAAGCCTCATAACAGTATGACCTACCGCATTCTGCACGGCCTGGGGCATATTCAAGTTCAAGTTGGTGCGATGCTTTTTTAGTGGGGATGTCCCGTGACTCCCGTCCCTTTCAAACATCTCCCATGAAGCACGATACCTCAACCCCCTGCGTTGACGCGGCTAGCGATGCAAAATGTAAAGTCGGTTCCCATAAATTGGCTGCCGAGAAGTTCATCGTGATGGGGACTGAGTCGTGGTTGTCAACCTCCGAGTCGTCGGTAGTTACACTTCCTAATGTTCAAACATAATAAGCAAGTCTTTTTCATCATACCCTGTTAGTAACAGATAATGTGTGGATGATAGACTGTACTTGGTCATTCCAGAACCTGACCATGGCAAACAAACACTCAACGACGCAAGCACCATAGGACGTTTGCTTAAGTAACCTTAGATGTAGATGCATGGCTTGCTTAAGTATAAGACAGCTTAAGCATGTCTTGTCTGTACTATTGTATGCACAGTAATACCAATTGAATATGCTGCTTAAGCACCATGAGCTCATGTCGAGTCTCAAGCATCCTCCTGCTCAAGCACCTTCCTGCTCAAGCACCTTCCTGCTCAAGCACCTTCCTGCTCAAGCACCTTCCTGCTCAAGCAGCGCCCACCCACTCAAGCACCCTCCCTGCTCAAGCATCTTCCCCACTCAAGCAGCACCCACTCAAGCACCCTCCCTGCTCAAGCATCCTCCCTGCTCAAGCATGCATGCTGCCAAATCAGCGTCCAATATTGCCTGCTCCTTCACTCGTTTCTCTTCCACAAACTTTAGAAGAGTCATCCCACCATTGCCTGAGTCAAGTTCTAGCCTCAAACCACTGTATCCAGCATTATCCAAGCCGACATCACAAGATTGCGCCATCTTCTTGTACATTGCAGCCTTCTGTTTTGCATATGCCATATAACTCGGCAGCTGATCGAGTAACAGTGTTGTCCAGATCTCTTGCATTCTTCGAAAACTTCTTGACATCCTGAGCAGTTCCACAAGCTTGAGCTCAACTTGCTCCTGCCATCGCTGCATATCTGCTTCAGCACAAAACCATTGAACACAATCACCTAGTAGCACAAGACAATTAGAATAAATTCAGCAAGACCATTGACAGACGGTGCACTACCTTCCTCTGACCATTCTGACAACTCCTCCGACATCTTCCCAAGGGCCCCAAGTTGCCACAACCATCCCCCTGTTTTCCCACAGGAACTTTTATTGGCGAGATCACTGGGTTCATTTGGCTTTACAGGTGTAGACACCACTAGTTCTGGCTTCTTGGTAGCTGCAAGCATGGCATCAGTGATTGAAGCGCAATGGGTTGGTGGGTCGTTTGGTGTTTACCATTCTTCTGACGAGGCATCTGCATTCTGATTTCTAATACAAAGCCAAAAACAATTTATATTAATGCACTGAAACTAAGAATTGCACTCATGAGATCCAGAATGAATTGTTGTGTCCACATCTGTAGACCTGACTTGGCAAGTCTTCACGCGAAATGGCATTGACCACAATGTGCCATCAGGCCAATGAGAATCTCCCACCTGACGCTTGTGGAAGGTCGACTTCATAAATGTATCCTTGATGTCTAAAAATGGGAAGGTGAAATTCATGTCATCATCTCCAAGTGTACCAAGGGTGACAATGGCTTGTTGATGAGCATTGTATGCTTGTATGTGAAGATCACGGCAAGCTTCCACATCAGCAATCCGTTTTCCGGAATGAGTATTCTCTGCCTGTCCTTGACAATTCTTGGCTTTGTGATCCCGTAGTACAGCTTACTGTGCCTGGCCTAGTAGTCAGCCAGGCTAGCTAAAATTATGTCATATAGATTGAATATAGACTGTGGTGGAAAACTTTGACTTTAGGTGGTGAGACAACTAAGTTACCCTGTTTTTAGGATGCTTTCCAGATATTTTTTGTGGTTTTGTTGAAGAGATATAAATATTTTGCTGCAGAGGGTGCCAAATTGGGCAATTTCAGGTACTCAGCCACCCACTGAGACTTTGGCTTCATGGTGTCCAATCCCATCTCTTCTGCCTTGATTCTTTAGTACTCACTCAAATCAACCTATAGAGGGGCATAGCCAGTGGAATTAGTGCTGGAAACATCGTGAATGAGGGCATAGTAATATGTAGTAGAATGGCTGTTGTAGGCAAAGTGGGAATGTCATGACATTAGAGGTACTAAAACAGCAGTGACAAGGGGCTGATTGGCCTTCATTATCATGCTATTATGGTTGTTTTCACATCCCAACTGCTAGTTCTCTCCAGTCCAATGGCTTCTGCTGAAATTTCATTCAACAATTACCTCTTATGTAATCTCATCATAAACACAAAAGTGTCGAAACACCATGCAACAAAATCTGGAAAAATTCACAAAGCAATGGGAAAGGGGAGGTATGGTACCATACTTTGGACTATCAAAATGGCTACAGAGGTTTGGCTGGCCCTTCCTTAGTATATGCTTAATTTGATTTCATCTACCATAAAGCAGGACTTTTGTATTACATACTTAAAACATAAGGGGTACATGTTACATCCCGTTCCAGCAAACCGGACTTCCATCGGAACTCCGATCATTTTCTGCCGATATTA
>QLOK01044297.1:0-26506 GCA_003313805.1 Tricholoma flavovirens | reverse complement strand
ACTAGATCTGTCATCATCCCCCCAAACTGCTTCTGGTGGGCGTCATCTATCAGGAAAGCTAGTGCTTGAAATGCTTCCATCACAGACTTCGGCAATTTCTGCATTTGGGAAAGTTGCAGCGCAACCGTGCTCAACATGTCCATACTAGTCTCTGCTCCCTCGACCATGTAGGCCCCATGCATGAGATACACTCTCGCTGATTCCGCGTCCTTGACTTCCATACCTGACATCTTTGTGATCTTGTCTCGTGTTTTCGACATCAGTGCAGCAGTTGCCCTTGTACTGTGTGCTGCCGTCACTGGAGGCAATGGCGACATCTTACTATTGGACTCTTAGTATTCGATAGCCTAGGTACAGTTTATGTGGTATTTTCTAAGCAGCAAGAGTGACGCGGTCGTCCTGTGGTCGTCAAAAACAATGATTTCTTGGGTATTTTTCCGGGGTCCTTGTTGGGGTACCACGTGGTTGTTGCCTAAGAGAGTCCTCCATGTACCTGGTTAATACCAGGAATCCCCTGACATTGGTGGCAGTTGTTGGTTGTGGCCAGGAGGCAATGCGGTCAGTTTTATGGGGATCAGGTTTGATGCCTGATCCAGAGATGATGTGGCTGAGAAAACATAACTCAGAGGCAAAGAGGTTGGATTTTGCCTGGTTGCAATATATGTTGGATTTTTGGAAGGCCTCAAGAACAGCGGCACAATTTTGTTCATGTTCCTCCATGATTTGTGACCATATAATGATGTCATCAAGGTACACATGACAAATCTTGCCAATGAATTCCCAGAGCACATCAGTCATTCAGCACTGATGCATGGTGGGTGTGTTGCATCCACCCTGTGGCATGACAGTCCATTCATAGAGTCCCCATGGCATTCTTACAGCAGTGAGGTGAATGTCATCAGGGTGTACTCAGGTCTGGAAGAAGGAGTTGGTCATGTCCATCTTGCCAAATCTTTCAACAATCAGCAAGTATATTGTCTATGCAGGGTAGAGGGAAGTTGTCTTGTACAGTATTACTGTTGAGTGCCTGGTAGTCATTCACCCACTGGGGGTTGACTGTTAAGTCAGGTATGCTGGTGATGTATTTTGGCACACAGAATGCAGGTGAGCCAAATTCTGAGGAAGATGGTCTTATCCAGCCTGCCTTGAAGTGGTCATCTAGCAGTCATTTCCAAGGTTCTTGGTATTTCTTTGGTGCTGCATATCCCTTCCCATTATTGATCTTGGTGGTCTTTGAGCTGAATTCAGTGAAACATGTGGCTGGGGATGTCTTCAGTACTATCAGGGAGATGAAGTGGGAAATGGTCTGCAAATTTGAGTTTCATCTTGGCATCTTTCTCCTTGAGGAGTTCTTGGAATGCTAGGCCCTCAATGTGATCTCACACAGCAGACATGATTGGTCTGGGAAGTAAGCAGCCAGCAAGCGCTGGTGTTCCAGAGTTTCAAGAGTCGGTGGTTTGGGAGTCCAAATTTTTCTTGGTGTTAGTGGAGGTATAACTTGTTGTTTGCCTTGGGGCTGGGGTGTTCAAGGAGGAGGATTGAGAAGGTCAAAGCCAGACCATTTGTCAATGGCCATTTGCTCATGTGTGTCGATCACAATCTGTTCAGATGAAAGAAATGGCATTCCTAGTATAATTTGGAATGATAGTCCCTTATTTACTTTCATCCTATGTACCCTTGATTTCCACACTCCCCAGTCTGATTGTAGCTCCAGGTTGACAAACTCCTCACAGTTGAGTTTCTGCTTACTCAGTGATGACAGGTTATTTTCCTTTTTGGGAAGAGGATAACATCAAAGGCCAAGCTGCTCACAGAGCTCAAGGCTAATCACTGTGGAGGGGGAACCAATGTCCATTATGGATGGATTTGTCCAGGAAATTCAGTGATGAGGGGGCTGGTGACATATAACATAGGATAGAGGTGTGATACAGAGAAGGGGACTTCAGCAGAGGGAGGGATGCACAAGTTGGTCTCATTGTCTTTATTCTCCTCCTCCAGTGCAGATGTTGCTGGTGCCGTGAGGGTTGCATAGGTTTCAGCATCAGGCCAGGTGTTGTCAGCCTTCATTGGGCAGTCAGTGTTTTTATGGCCAGCATTGAATTTGCAGCATCATGTGCAGCCAGCATGTTTGTCAAGGAGGGCTCATTCCTCAAGTGTGAGGGCCAGTAGGTGTTTCTTCTCAGTCTGTCTTGTTTTGTTGGGACTGGTAGTGGAGGCACTTCCCTTCAGTGAGTCAAGAGAGAGTAAGTCCTTCTTCTCACTGCAGCAGGTGGCATGTGCAGCAGCAGAGGTGTCAATTAGTTTTTGAGTGCAAGCATCTTCAGCCTGCATCCAGTTGTCATGTTCTTTGACCTCAATAGCCAAGGGGGCAAGATTGACAGCCAGAACAGGTTCAAGACTGATGTTGAGTCTCAGGTCAGGGTGGAGGTTTGATTGGAGCTGGGTTTAAGTTCATCCTTGGTGAGGGCCTTGGTTGGTGTGGAGGTGGCAAGGATAGCATTCAGGTTCTTGAGCTCAATTTTCCAATCTATAAAGACTTGATTGCCTTTGGATGAAGAGAGGATAGTTTTGAGAATGTCATGTGACCAGTTTTTTTCAAGGACCAGTTGGGTGAGCTCCAAGAGGTAGGCATCCAGAGAGAGAGCATCAATCCTGGTTTGATCAGCTTGGTACCATGCGATGAGTTGTGGTTCAAACATGCCCTCAGCAACATAACTGACAATTTCAGTGTCAGTCTTCCTGCCATGCTTCTTGTAGCACTTGCACATGAGGGTCCAAGATTGCATGATGAGTGGTGTGATTTTGCCAGCAGTGAGCATGGGGCATTCCTTCATCTTGGTGACCTTCACTTCAGCAAGGGGTTGTGTGGAGGGTGACATTTTGGTTTGGGCAGTAGGTGGTGCAACCTGGTGGTTGTGATGGTGGATGGTGGTGGTAGGTGTACTTTTGTCAGTGGACAAGTCAGTATCAGTGGTTGGTGGTGATGGTGGCAGTGATGGGTGGGAATCCCAGTGCTTTCGTTGTGTGATTGGTAGTGTCTCTAATTTGGCTGGTTGGCCAGAATCCTGCAATCTTCTTGTGCTCCTGGTGAGGAGTGGGATGGAGGTAGAAGTTTGACGAGACAGGGTTGGTTTGGTAGGTGAAGAAAGTTGTCAGTGTCAAAAAAAAAGTGGAAGGATGCTGTCAGGGCAACACCAAATCCACACTAGGATCTTCATGTGGGCTCTACAAGAAGATGCAACAAGTATAGAATGAGGGATCAAAGTTTGATGTGATGTGATATTTATAGAATGGTTGGTTGACAAAGGCATTTCTGCACACAAGGTGATGGTGGGAATCCTAAGAGAACACAACTGATGTGTCTCTTAGTATTTATTGATTTATATACTAAGTTACAACTGTTGTACAATATTTGAATACTGTTTTTACGATGTGAGCATACAGTTGCGTACATATTCTAAATATAGGACATGTGAGAATTATCCGTCTCACGGTTGTGTTCATTGATAATTTTAATGTTTTTTGGTGTAATACTATTGCAAAAAAATAAGAAAAATTATGATAGGTAACTGTACATGTTTCCTAACAGATGCTGGGTTTGGCAACCTACACTAGACTTAAGGTGGACTGGAAAAACAGGATCAAGTTATCTTCTCCATGGAAGTGGGAACGAAGGCTAGAAAAAATAAGATGTACATAATATATCTGAAAAGATGGCCTGTCAGCAAGAGGCCACATCAGGTGTAGTTACTGAATAAGTAGGCACTGCATCAGTGGAGCAATATCAGAACTGATGTGCATGCATGCAAAGTGTGGAGTTGTTGTCATCATCAGTGGTAATTATCAAGGGAGGTCACATGATCATGTGACCACAGGTAAGTATCAGCAAGGTTTGTGGCACCTCTCTTTCATGTGTTGTCATTGAGAAATGAGTGACTGTTGTTGTTGTAGTATAGATATGTGCAAGTGCAGGTGACCACAGGCAAGGTCATCGGTGATGTTTTATGTCAGAATTTTGATGGTGGGCAACCACAGGTGAGTGTCGGTGAGCATATGCAGGTCTCAGTGTTGGTAGATGTCGTGAGTCTGTGTTGGGGCAGACTTACATCATGCGTGGAGAGAAAATGATAGTGATCTCTCCACCTGGTAGCAATCTCAATCTCACAGTGGGTGTCTAGAAAAACCAAGCACCATTGCCATCTGACTTCATGCCAAATCACAATATCAATTTTGGATTCTTTGGAGAACTGCGCAAGATCTAAAATGTGGCATTTTATGCCCAAGGAATTGTACACCATGTTCTGCTTAAGAGAGCTGGTTTCTGTATGTAGTTTTCGGGTAGAGTTCAACTTAAAGAGAGTTAATGGAAGGTGAACTTTGTTTTTTGCTAATGCAATGATGAATGGATGAATACCATAACTAAAATCAGATGAAGAAGAAGGAGCAGGGAGTTCATGTGAAGCAGAGAATAATATCCTGGAAGGTAAGGTTGGGGGGATGGTATTGTTATTATTGCTAATGAGGGATTAGGGAATAGCATGGGTGCAGGTAAACCTGCAGTGTTTAGGTCATTGGGTATACAGGTACAGGTACAGTGCCTGAAATCCTCAACCTGTGTCATACTGCACCTGTACACACAGTGTCACAGGTTTTCATGGTGTTGGCAGGTTGGGCCCAGCTAGACATTGGCTTATCATAATTTCAATTAAATTATATATGAATCCTCATCAGTTGTGAAATTAATGCAGTGTTAGCAATACAGGCAACGAATGAGACCATGGGAATGCAACTGGCAATCGGTCCAGTCACATGCCGGGGTAATTTCTCTCTTCTTTGTCTTTTCACTACTAATCATTTCTTCATTTTCTAGATCAAAAACTTGTATTCTCACCATGACAACCTCCCCCATCAAATTACCAAGTAAGCTCTTTGTTTCTTTTGCTTCAACCAACTAACAAATTGTTCTGTTGCTAGGTCAGTGTTTTCAGCTCAACAATGACCACCAATGCAATGCCACCCTCCTCCCCATCCAAATGGGATGTGAGGCTTTTGCTTTGGCACAGGAGACCGATGGCAACAACAACAACTAGGCCACCACCAAACTAATGAAGACAAACCAGGAGATGGATGGAAGTATGAGGGCAAGGCATGGGCTCAAGTGATGCATATATATGCATCATTTGGGCCACAGGTAAGGCTTTTGGTCTGTTCCCTCTTGTTTTCTTCATTGAACTTACCTTTATTTCAGTATCTACATGTTTTTATCTCACAACAACACGGCTACACCACCACCACCACCACCAAACGAACATCCAGTGGATAGATGAATGCAGGGACAGGATGGGGGTATGAGGACAAGGCACAGGACATCTATATATGCTTGGTTTAGGCCACAGGTAAGTTACTTATATTTCATTATCTACAACTCTTATCTCACAATGACAGATGGCACACATGGTGACACCACCACCAAAACAAAACAGGTAAGTGTTCTTTATCTGCAAGCAGCTGCTCACAGGGTGGGCAAGACAGAATGACCACCCACCCCACACCTGTGAGCTACTTGCTCACAGGGTGGATTGTGAGGACAATGGGATAACAGGATGATGGGAATGACTATGACAAGAATGACTATGGATGGGAATGACTATGACAGATGATGGGAATGACTATGACAATTAGTGTTTGAAGGTCCGGTTGGTTGGACCAAAAAAACGACCACAACCCAACCAAACCCAACCAATTGCAACCAGACCATCAGTTGTGGTTGCTCACTTTTGCAGACGGTCAGGTTGCTGGTTGCCTAATTTCAAAAATATTTAAAAACCATTATAAAACCAGTTGTGATCAGTTGCAACCAGTTTTTTATGGTATGTATAATATCCTACATAAGTAAATTATATTGACATAGACAGAAGAAATAAGAACTAATAAATGTACTAGATATTATTATTTATATGACATATCCATGTAGTGGGACAAGGCCCAGGGAAAAACAGTTGTTTGGTGAGTGCTTATATACCCTGTGGCCATGCACAGACCATGTGTTCATGTGGCACCACTTCCCAGATAACTTCCCATGACCACGACAACAATGCCAATGACCCCGTTTCCATGAAAACAACCACAACAACTGAACAAACACAAAGTAGACAGCCCAAACAATGAACAAGGGTTGTTTGGGCCCTAGGATACGTTGTTTTATAGTTGATTCTTTTCTTTTACTTACTAACTAACTAACTAAAGTTTTTCTTTCTTTTCTAGGTACTTTTCATTTTGATAACAAAATCGCCCACCCACCGAATGACACCTTTGCCGTCACTGTGAGCCACTGCTTGCAGGGCAGCATTGGGCTGCTTCTGGACCTTGCCAACTACACCCAGTGCCATGACCTACCCAATGCCGCTGCTGCAAGCCTCTGCTCACAGGGCATCAATGGGTGCCATGTCACACAGTGCCACCACCCTGCCTGCGAGCCACTGCTCATGGGGGGAGATGGAGGTGCTGATGGCAATGGAAGCCACCAACTGGAGGATGACAACATGACAAGTGACAGCGAACGGCAAGGGTCGATGAATGACAAATACATAGCAGGGACGACATGTGGCGGGGATGATGAATGGCAGGGATGATGAATAGCAGGGACAATGAATGACAGGGACAATGAATGATGGGGACAATGAATGATGGGGACAATGAATGGCAGGGATGAAGAACAGTGAAGACAAAGAATGGGGAGGATGAAGAACAGTGAGGACAATGAAAATCAGGGTGACAAATGGCTGGGGACAACAACAACAACAACAATGACAACAGACAAGGGCACAGTGGCAATGACAGGGACAGCAACAGCACAACAACAACAACAACAACAACAACTACTGCATGCCTGCACAACACCCCACCCTCACTACAAATGTGAGTTGGTGGGGCTTTTTTTTCTTTCTTGCTAACTTTTTTTATCCATTTCTTTTAGCAGTACTCCACTGCTGTGAGCAACTGCTTGCAGGGTGCACATGTATTTAATTTAATTTAGTATCTAATATAATTTAGTTAGACACAAAAAACCAGGAAAAACCAGTCAAAACTGGTTTTCTGGAGGCAACCAAACTGACTAGAACTGGTTCTAGTCAGTTCAGTTGTGGTCCTTCAAGTTTGGGTGTCAGTTTAGACCGGTCGTGGTCCCGGTTGCCTTACTTGGAGGTCGAAAAACCGGACCAAACCAGACCTTCAAACACTAATGACAATGACAAGAGGTGAATGGGGAGCATGACAAACACAAGCAGCCACCCCTTGCCCCTTGCCCTCCATGCAAGGGGGAGGGTGTCATTTCTTTTGCTGCAGCACCTGTGGTCATTTTTTGACTGGTGCATCCCTCCCTGCCTCTGTCCCCATCTCCTCTGCAGCCCTGTGAGCTAGACAGCAAGCAAATGCTTGCTGCTATGCAGCAGGGGCTTCCTCTGATGGAGAAGGGGTAGTACTTGAGGTGCCCAGTGTGAAGGAACCATGGAGAAACCTGCAGCATTGGGGAGCAGTGTATGGTGTCACCATGGTGTAAGTACACCATGGTGTTCAGCCAAGCACCATGGTGTTCAGCCAAGCACCATGGTGTTCAGCCAAGCACCATGGTGTTCAGCCAAGCACCATGGTAGAAACCTGTACCTGCAGGTACAGTGTGGGAATGGGTGTGGGTTACACAGGTGCGGGTACAGTGGTGGATTTTGACCTGCGGTGTGACCTGTGCTACACCCTATGAGGGATAAGGCATGATTCTGGGTGTTTGGAGAAAATTGAGAGAAGGCAGAGGCAAATTGTACAAGGTTGGTATTGTTACTATTCAACAGAGCTAAGGGGGGGATTATAGTAGCTGAATTATTCGCGATGAGCATCTCTTCATTCTCTGGGACATTGGACTCACCAGCATCACACTGGATCTGTAAACTGTTGTTGCATGACTTGGATGTGTACGAAATTTTCTGCATCAATTAGATATGATTGGGTTGATGACAAGTGTGGGGCTGCTAGCTGCAGAGGAAGTAGCTGTTGCCAAGGAAGATCCAGTAGAGATCACGGGCTGGTTCTTGTTTGTGGCAGCAGGAGGAGGACCAGTGTTAGTCATTGTAAATTCTCAAAGGGATCTGAGGAAATCTGAGGGAATTGATGAAAAAAATGGACAGATGGTGTCTGTCAGAGTGTGGGATGAGGGAGAAGGAAGGGGGAAGCATATCTTCTTCTTGCCCTTCTTAACCATCATTGTGCACAGACCTCCAATGGCACCAGACATCAAAATACGTTGGAGAAGTGTCAAGGTCACATTGTGCTTACAAAGCCTGGACACAACTCTTTCAGCCAGGCTCGCAAGCTCACCTAGCCTATTGTTAAGTCACCATCATACTAAGGGACTAGAACTCAGGTATGAAAATCCTATGCTGCCAGCTCCACAGCGCATGGAAAATCATAATGTTCAGATAAGTTTACAAGAGATTTATAGCTTCCAAAGTAGTAATATATATCTGAATGGTGCCCTCCAACATCATAAGTCTTTGTTTATACCACTTGAGCGCTTGAGCGGCTATTCTTGTTTTGTGGCCAGACTCGGACGAAGCCATTCAACAGCATCATTTACATGTAGGTCTTATTTATTTTTTTCAGCCTCCGGCGATACCCCCTACCCGCGGTTTGGGATTCCCGTTCCGCCAGCTCCTTGAAGTACATCTTGTTTTTGCTGTTTTGCTGTCCAGGAGGGAAAATGGGTATCTGCAACCGTTTTTACTAAGCTGTCAGCCAATCAGCTTGCCACGATCACGAAGAAATTTCCTTTTATGTCAGACAAAACGATTTGCAGTGTGCTCTACTGCATTCCTTACGTGAGGAGTGTTAATAGGGCACATGATGGTTATCAATTTTAATTGGTCCGCAGCGCTCTCACTCGCATCTTGCCGTCGCTGTCACAGTTGGCGCCACGTTCTGCTTGGATGTGGTCTTGCGACACAGTATAGGCTACAAACTTCAATACAGTTGTTAAAAATGCTAACGGCATCTTTTCGTGACAACTCGGAAGGCTGAGAAGTGGGTCAGGACGAAACACGGGCTGCCAACATGAACCTCAATTTGAATGCGGTTTGCTCCTTGTGACAGGTGATTGTTGCAGTCACGGGGACGGATCATCACGACGGATCTCCACATTTTGCCGCTCCTATTCTTGTACTTAAACCACTGGCTTCTAGCTTCACTCAAATTGACAATATTACAATGGTTCTTCCTCACCATACACCTTATGTTACTCCCCAGATTCTTCACAAGCATTACGCCCAGGCACATGACTCCGAACAATTTGGGACTTGTAAGTTGAATGTCAAAATGATTCACTCTGCGCTCTGAAATGCAGCTAGTAATCGGTCGGGATCTGGAATATTTCTCACAAGCTGGCTTTGATATGGACAGGATTCAGATCAAGCACAATGCTTCCCCGGCATTGCTTTATGAGGATGCAATTCGGAACGAAGGCGCAATCATATCTTCTTCTGGAGCTTTGATCAACTTTTCTGGCAAGAAAACCGGCAGAAGCCCGAAGGATAAGCGTATTGTTTATGAGGAAACGAGCAAAGATGATATCTGGTGGGGATCTGTTAATATTAAGATGGATGAACGTTCGTCTCAGTCCCTGCACACCCGGTCCGTATTGACCTCTCCACAGACACTTTTGAAATCAATCGTGAACGTGCGATTGACTATCTAAATACTCGAGACAATGTCTATGTGTTTGATGGATACGCCGGGGTAGGCATCGTTTGTAAACAAACTACCCATTATTTCTCAAGTGTGGTTCGTTAGTGGGATCCCAGATACCGAATTAAAGTTCGCGTTATCTGTGCCCGAGCATATCATGCGCTATTCATGGTAAGCTGTTCTGTTCAGATTCACCTTTCTGAAACTTACCACCGCAATCAGCATAACATGTTGATCAGACCTACACCAGAACAACTGGCAGAATTCGGGGAGCCAGATTTCGTCATCTACAATGCTGGCCAATTCCCGGCCAATCGATTTACGAAAGGCATGAGTTCAACAACTTCGGTGGAAATTAATTTCAAACGTATGGAAATGGTCATCCTTGGAACTGAATATGCCGGAGAGATGAAGAAGGGTGTTTTTTCTGTCATGGTAAAGTGCATACGCCTGGTATAGCATATTCCATATCCAACGAAGTTGGTTTACAGCACTATCTGCAACCCGTCAAGTTCGGCCAACTTTCTCTCCATTCTTCGGCAAATGTCGGCATGGAGCACAATGATGTCACCCTTTTCTTCGGTCTATCTGGCACTGGTAAAACCACACTTTCGGCAGATCCTCGACGTCTCCTAATCGGTGACGATGAGCACGTATGGTCTGATACTGGTGTCTTCAATATTGAAGGCGGCTGCTATGCAAAGTGCATCAATCTTTCGGCCGAAAAGGAGCCAGACATCTACAATGCCATCAGTTACGGCAGTATTCTCGAGAACGTAGTCTACAACCCCCTATCCCGTGTTCCCGACTACGATGATGTCAGCATCACTGAGAACACCCGCTGTGCCTATCCCATCGAGCACATCCCTAATGCCAAAGTTCCGTGCATGGTCGATCGTCAACCTTCCAACATTATCATGCTGACTTGCGACGCATTCGGAGTTCTCCCACCTGTTAGCAAGCTCACACCGGAACAAGCAAGTTATCACTTCCTGGCTGGATATACGTCGTAAGCTTCGCCATCATCCAACTTTCTTCTTTACATCTGGTATGTGCTTGTCGTAGAAAAACGCCGGGCACAGAAGACGGTGTCCTTGAGCCAATCCCAACTTTCTCTACATGTTACAGCGCTCCTTTCATCGTCCTCCACGTAAGATTGCTTTGTTTGCAGTGTCTTACTTGACTTATATCTTTACCCGCAGCCCGGACGTTATGCGGAGATGTTGGCAGAGCGCATGGACAAGCACAACGTCGATTGCTGGTTGATCAACACTGGTTGGACAGGCGGCAAGTTTGGAACAGGCAAACGCTGCGCTCTCAAATATACTCGCCGGATCGTCGATGCTGTCCACTCCGGTGAACTTGCTAAGGCTGAGCTCGAGACCTTCGGAACTTTCGGGCTGTCGATACCTACCTACCTCGAGGGTGTACCGAGAGATCTTCTTAACCCCCAGCTTGCCTGGCCTGATAAGGAAGCATTCCAGAAGGAACTGCGGAAGTTGGCAGTTATGTTCCAGAGGGCGTTTGCTTTGTACGAGAAGGATGTAAAACCCGAAGTTAGGATGGCCGGCCCTCAGGTTTGAGGCCACCAGATATAGATTGTTTTGATTACGTGACAATAGAAGAAAATGTATGGACAATGTGCTACAGGTTCAGGCTTATTTAAAAAACTAGACATGGCCCAGACAATACTTGAACCATGACAGTCTGCTACGCAGAACAAAAACACATGTCATTCTGGAGAGGTATTTGATGGCCAGAACACTGGGTGCGGAGCAATATTATTCTGCACCTTTTGTCTGTATTCCACCTTTTGTCTGTATTCCACACTTCCTATCAAATCATCGATAATCATCTGCACCACGTCGCCGCTTCTAAGTTTGCAAATCTTATCATTCTTTTCATCGGCATTGCCTTCACGGCCAAGAAGGGAACGGTATAGTCTATTGACAACGACTTCTTCAGGTAAGTTTTTGGCCTTGAATTCGTGAGAGGTGAAGAATCCGTTGATAGTCCGAGCAAGTCCATGGGCCTCCGTGTGGCTCGCCCAGCCGGCCACCACCGCTTGATTCTCTGGATCACGACTTAGGACGTTCTGATACAATGTTTTCATGAAATCAGGTATTCCGCCGGGTGAAGTCCATTTAAATATAGGTCTGTTAAAGAACATCGTTGAGATCCATGTCAGAGAGGTATTTTGGATAGACGAACATGCCGGGTGGCGGGACGATGCCCTCCTGTGCTTTCTCCTTGTATTCAGCACTTCCTACGAGGTCGTTGATGATTAACTGTATAGCACCTCCGCGTCTAAGTCGGCCGAGCCCATCATTTTTCTCATCGTCTTCACCTTCACGCCCTAGAATCGAGCGATAGAGCTTATCCACAACCACTTCTTGAGGAAGGTTCTTAGCCTGGATTCATCGGATGTGAAGAATCCACTGAAAGTAGAAGCAATCCCATGGAAACGGGTATGCTCTGTCCAGTAAGCGATGCCCTCTTGAATCTCCATATCGCGACTGAGAACGTTCTGAAACAGCGTTCCAATGAAATGAGAAATCCCACCATCTGATTTCCATCGAAATATAGGACTGCAAAGGAACAGCAATGAGGTTTCCTCTTTACTGAAGAACATAGATAGACAGGCATGGTGGGTGACGGGACGACACCTAGTTGCGCTTTCTGCCTGTATTCATCACCTCCTACCATGCCTTTGACAACCATTTGTATTGCGTTACCATGTATAAGCCGGCCAAGCCAATAATTCTTTTCATCGTCTTCACCTTCACGACCTAAAATCGAGCGATACATTTTATCCACGATAACCTCTTGAGGAAAGTTCTTGGCTACGAATTCGGGAGAGGTGAGAAACCCGCTGATGGTCGAAGCAATCCCGTGGAAACGGTTGTGTTCTGTCCAGTAGTCAATACCCTCTTGAATCCTTCGATCGCGACTGAGGACGTTCTGATACCATGTTCTAACAAAGTCAGATATCTCGCCGTCTGCTTTCCATATAAATATAGGTCTGTGAAGCAACAACAGTGAGATTTTCCACGCGAAGAGGAAGGCCGGATAGACAGACATGCCAGGCGATGGGACAACCCCATGCCGCGCTTTCTCCCTATATTCTGTACTTCGTAAGAAATCATTGACGATCATCTCTATTGCGTCACCACGTCTGAGCCGATCGAGCCAATAATTCCTCCCATCGCCTATTCCTTCACGCCCTAGGATCGAGCTGTATAGTTTATCTACAACAACTTCTTGAGAGTGGTTTTTAGCCAGGAATTCATCACAGGTAAAAAACGTGGTGATGGTCGGCGCAATCCCGTGGAAACGGGTCTGTTCTGTCCAGTAATCGGCCCCTTGAATTTCCACATCCGAGTCGCGGTTGAGGATGTTCTGATACAACGTCTTAATAAAGCCAGGTATTTCGCCGTCCGCTCGGAATACAGATATAGGCCTGCGAAGTAACAGCCGTGAGATTTTCCGTGACATAAAGAGGAATTCGGGATAGACAGACATACGAACTTGGACGCCCTCCTGCGCGTTGTACGTCATAAAACCGGTTGGAACGCGGTACGATTAGGTATATGTTACAGGGTATGATCTGGTGTAATGTCAGGCTGTTCAGAGGACGATACAAGCAATATAAGCGCCGCAGCTAGCACAAGCCCATTGAAGCTGAACTTGAAATATACTAGTAGTCCGAGTCATGTTCATGATGCATCTGAGCGGCCTTACTATAGCACCGCTTCCACCATCGAGTTCGGACTCTGCAAGACGGTTTCCTGGCACAATAATCTTTCACAGTGCTGATTTAGGTATAGCTATTATTCAGAGAACTTCTAAAATAGGTTTGCAGACTCATTATCCTTGACATCCGAGCCATGGTTTTCTGTGATCATCTACAAGCCCTGTAGGAATCAGTAGCATGGCATTCAAGTTCCGCACCATCTTTCACAACGAGTGACGGATGGTGAACATCAACCATAACTTCTCAAGTCGCAGAAAGCCTGAAGCTCTTAAAGGGGAGGAAGCAGTAGCTAATCCTACCTCGTTGTGTTACAAGAGGGGGGAAAAGTCAACTTCCTAGGCAGATATTATAACATCAAATGTACTAACTTAACACAAAACATTTAGTTCCTCAGAAGATATATCATTTCCGCATACGTTTCTTGAAGCGCTCCATCACCTATGAAAGGCCATCACAGTATTATTTAATGACGAAAAGAACTCCCAGCTGAAGAGACCAACCAGTTCATCTGTCGCCATCTGTGCCCTCTCTTGATTAGAGCGACGAGGTAGATCATCCTGAGGAGGTAGCCCCATCGCCTCCAGCTTGGCATCTCGCAGAATGTCATTGTCGGATTTCGCCCTCAGATTTGGCCGGTAAACTGTCCGTTGGTCATGAGCTTTTCCCATCTCGGATGTCCAGGAGGTACGCACATCGTGAGGCAGCAAGATGTTCCTCGTCATTAACCGGCTTTCGACGATCGTGCCGCTCCTCCGCCACCACCCGTTTGGCTTTCTCCGTTTCTTCGATGTTTTTTAGCCGGGCGCTGTGCGTGCGGAGTTGATGAGGAATGGAAACAAATGGGACAGATGCGTAAGAACCACGTACTCCATTCCGAGGTCAACCTCGGGTATTGCAGTCAGCATGGCCATGCTATTAGTTACACTCCCGTCCTCAGGTGTCGGTTTTAGCTTGTCAACTTTCCAGCGGTCTGCAAGCCGATAGAGTGCTTCTTGTGGGTCGGGCGGCCCTTTGGCATCGGCGTCAGCACCCTCCCGTGGTCTACTGCGAATCTTGAGGTTCTCTTCTATGTAAGCCATCCTAAGAGAAGCAGAGCAGTCAGAGGATGGCCTGTTGTCACAGGGTTGAACTCATGCACATATGTTTGTCGACGTCCAAAGCATTTGTTTGTTGCGTAAAGTTATTCGCCCTAACAACTCTCCGAGCCTTCGCGTCTTTATCTTCTCCGTCGCTAAGAAGTAACTGAGGAACGAGTTAGAGCTAAAAGAGAAACGGCGAACGCACTCGTCATCATCATTGGTGTCCTTCGCTACTCCTCTCTTAAGGCCTCCCCGTTCTCCTTCCTCCTCTCGAGCCCGTTTCTTCTTCTTCTTTGCATCTCCTTTGTTGAGTTTCGCCGCGTCTATCCCCTGTCGCGTCTTCCTCAGCTTGCGTAGTTCGATGAGGTCTTCCAAACTGCAGTAATAACATTATCCATATCAAAGCTTCATAACATAAAACCATAAGACATACAGCAAGTTCTCCTCTTTAACTTCCCGTTGTGGTTGCTCCTCCACATCAACCGATTGCTCACGAACGGTTGTTGTTGGACGTGTACGCTTTTTAATCATTTACAGAGGTGGCTGTGCGAACGTTTTATGCAAGAGGGGTAAATACAAGTACTCATACAAGGGTCCTCCATACAGATGCAATCTAATTTTAGGACAAATTCTCGTTGTCCGTAGAACCTGGGGTTGGATATCCTCCTGCATCGCCTGCATTACCACCAGTTTCACGCGATGGGGAAGTAGGACGAGAATCGATGATAGGACGGATTATAAGAGGAGAAGCATGTCGAGATAACATGGATTCTGGGGCACGTAAACCTCCACGACGCAGACGCGGAGCGGCAACATGTATCCTTTCATCACTAATTTCAGTCACACGTGCGTCTGGCAAGGGTGGTGAGGGCGATACAGAGCCATGATGCGGGGGAGTGATCGTAAACCACGTTCTGCCGGATACGGAAGGTTCTGAAATATAATGAATGTGATGGTCGTCGATGATGGGCTCTGCATTAGGAGCATCCGTCGTGTCAGACCAAGGGTAATAGCTTGCATCAGTAGATTCGTGACGACGTGTGCGACTGAAGGGGAAAAATCGACGAGTGGATTGTGAACTACGGGAAGTCAGGGTTCCTTCCCGCACCTCAGTGGGTTCGGTAGAATCTGCACGCCAGCTCACAGCATCCCTAATAGAAGAACGACGACGATGGGTGAAATCATTGAAGTCCACTGTTCTTGAGCGGATGGGACGTCGCATAGAAGGCTGGCGAGTGAGACTAGATGATGAAAGAGTTGCTGCGGGTGTCATTGACCATGGCCCACTACGGCTGCTGGGGGGATGCGTTGAGGCTGACGTCGTGGGTTCCTCTACTACGGGTGATTCACTTGGGATAGCCGAGGAACTGGAAAAACCGTTGTTTCCATATGCCTCATACAAATCTGAGTTTACGCGGATCCCTTCAATGGGCGTTCCGTTATCCAGCATACGTTCAAATATATCTTCATCTTCTTCCAGATCCATTTCACTAGGAGGCGCGGTGAGATATTCCGTTAAATTCGCTGATCGTCGACTTGGATGAAAACGTCCCATAGAACGGTCACGATATACACGAAGGGGGGTTGCAAGCAAACGCAGGCTTTTGGCAGAACGATCTGCAATGAGTCGTCGATCATTTGGGCTTGGACGCGTACGTCGCTCAGCGAGTTCCTAGTCCAAATTGGCTCGCAATCAGAATGAAAATGAAACAGGCTCACCTTAACAAGAATGTCAATGATTGCGGTCGTAAACGAGTCACCAGTGTCCAAGTCCTTTACAAAACTCTCATAGCTAATAGTAGGCTCGGTCTTCTCCAGCGAACACCGACTAATTGCACCAGACCTATCAGTTTATGTGGTGAGTGACGTGATCTTTAACCTTCTACTCCTCACATACACCAAGTTTTTGAGTTTTGCATGTAACACATCGTCGACGTAGTCAGGTGTCCTAATAAGCGCGCGGGTGTGAATGGATCCAACGACCGCGGAAGGGTTGGAAGCGCACCATTTCCCCATTTTTATATACAAGATAACTTAGATGGGTGAGGGCAAAGGACGAGTAAACCAAGCGGGGGGAGATGAGCGGCAAGAGTCGGCCGTTGGTGATGGTGGTCAAGGACAGAGGGACGCCTTATCAATTTACCACAACACATGTCAACAGATCGGTGGCTGAGCATCTCCCAAAACAGGATGTCCGCCCAATATTCATACAAAAATCCGAGTAAACGTAACTAGCCTATGCGCTCCCTTCCTCTGCGCTACTTCCATTTGGCCTTGGACTAGTCGACGTTCGAACTGGGGCAGTTGCGTTCACCCCGGCACGGTCTTTCGAGCTCAACAGGCTCTGGAAGAAGTTCTGAAGTACTTCGTGTTGCGTTTGTCCAGATGTAGGACTAGGCGACCCAGCTATTGTCGGAGAACCGGGGGCTCTTCCAGGGACTCCTGACGTCGTACCAACTGGTGCTAAGCCAGCGGTGCTGCGAGGTAATCTCCGACTAGGATCGGGGTTTGTAGTCGCCGTTACTCCGCTTGCACTTCCGCCTCCAATACCAATCTCCATATCTGTTAATGCACGCTCGACAGTGGGAAGACTAAAGCTGCTACTTCCAAGAGGGCCAACGATACCAGCCGCTGCTGCAGTAAGGTCTGCAGGATTTCGGAATGCACCACGAGGATCTCGATCGGGTTTCTTGGCGTTTTCGTCGTAATTTTTGGCAAGGAAGGCCTGTTCGGGGGTTGGATTGTTGAATGGAGGGAATGGAGTTGGCTGAAGCGGTTGTTAGCAACATCTCCGATTAACACAAAGCCGCTTACTTTAGTGCCTTGGTCGGGAACAAGAGCAGCGAATAGCTTCCTGGCTCCGCTTCCTTCACTATGATTCTCATCAGCAGCAAGGTCTCTTTCCCAAGCTTCCCCCCACATCTTGGCCTCAAACCCATCTCTCATCACTGCTATCTTTCCCCAGCTGTCCCACCCTGCTGGCACTACAATTCGGTCGCGATCCAAGGTGTTAGGCTTATGGTGGAAGGGGAAGATGTTACGGATCGGTGCTTGTGGTTCGGCACCAGATGCTATGGCCGGTGACGGTGCAGGAGGCGCGAAGAGTAAGTGCAACGCGTACTGTCGAAGTAGTTGTAGCGTTGATGGGACTGTCGTCGTGTAAAATAGTGAAGCGCCATCTTGTTGTGCTCTCAGCAGGCAAATCAGGAAACGGTATTTAATACACGGCTTACATTTCAGACATATCGTTCTCAGAACTTGCATCAGGCCGTCTGTTCTTTCTTCCCACTCTCCGCCTTTCCCTTTGACCATGCTACCCATTCCTGATGCCCCTGCAGCCATATCATTGCCGTCATCTATCAAATCAGCCTTTGTACATGCCACAATGATTGGCACGCCAGCTGAATTATGGGTAAGTATACCAGGTCCAAGAGGCAGAATAGTATTTGAAAGAGTGGAGTTAGTTGGTAGTGGCTCGGTTGAAGGTTCAATGTAATGCTGGATGTGCGACTGCACTGGAGGCGAATATCAGTTGTGACAACACTAGTTACAAAAAATCTTCGTACTGACGTCTTTCGCGGTTCTCCTCACGAACAATCTGGAGTTCTCGTGACCCATCACCTCTCGCCCATGTTTCCACCCATTCAAGCCACCGCTGAAGTTGTTCTACAAAAGTCCACGGACGCGTCCAGTCCAACACGATCATGACAAGGGTGTGGGGGAGAGATTGTCGAGGAGGAAGAAAATGTGGAAGTAAAGCTGTGTACGAACTAGATTCAGAAGGAACGGTATATACAGAGAGGCGTGCTAGGATATCTATAATGAAAGAAAGCTATTGGCATGATTTATGACAAGTTCTATACAACTCGCCTTCATCAGCATCATCTCGAACATCAGCGAAGTCGTATCCAAGCGCAAAGTCACTTCTTTGATCGTCTTTCCCTTCATCTAACGCGGGTTTTTGGAGCAGAGCAGATGCAAGGGTCGATTTGCCGGTTGATGGTTGACCTAAAAGGAGGATTTGTTTGGATGGTATTGAACGCGACGAGGATACGGAATCTAGAATAGAGGACCACAAGTCTTGTGGAGGCGCCTCAGGTGTTGACGGTCGCGAGAGCTCCATTGAAGGATGAAAGAAACCTGAAAGTGATCGACCACGATCAAACAAATTTTGAATTCCGATTCCTTTCAAGTCCCCGCCCCGTCGTTCGCGACGGCGCACACCCAGCAATCATTGCAATCAGAAGCGCGAGCGTTTCATACGGGACTGTAGTACATTCGTGCAGATCTGAACTATCCTATCTGAACACCCTCATGGCTGATGCAGTCGCAGTTCCAGAACACAGACTTTCCGAATCGCCCAATTCGCGATCTATCGAACTCTTTGGGTGGAATATCACAGCATCGACACATCCGATATCTAATGCATCCGACTGCGATGCTTTGCAAACGACCCTCGGGTTTCCCTTACCAGAAATGACTTTCGGTAATAATAGTCTGACGCTAGAGCATCAGCCATCTGGATGGAAGTACTCATTTACCACGAAAGCTGCCTTGAAGGCCGTGAAGAATGGAGAGCTGCAGGAGGGAGATGGTGGTGTCAAGGTAGAATATGCTGATAAATGGATGGAGAGTCGGTATGTCAATTTTTCTCGGGAATCATGCCCGACATATCTTTAATTGCCAACAGGACTGGACCTTCATCGACACTTCCCATGCCCAAGACCGTGCCCACGAAGCCCTATGACTGGACATACACAACGACATACACTGGTCATGAACATGACCAGCCATCTATTAGCCGCTCGGCGCCCTTCTGGAATCCTCCAGAATCCGATAACTCATCACACAGCATACCGATAGCTGAGCTCACACGTCCGGATCCCATTCTTTTCTACGCGGAGATTCCTTTGTTCGAAGATGAACTACACGACAACGGTTCCTCTAATCTTCTTGTAAGAATAGTGGGTAGCTCCGATTGATTTCAACATGTATGCTATGCTGACTCTAACACTCAGCGAGTAATGCCAACATGTCTATTCATTCTGTCTCGTTTCACACTCCGCGTCGACAACGTCCTCTTTCGGACACACGACACACGAATATATCATTCATTCGCGTCACAACCACCCTTGGTCGTGCGTGAAACCAGTGGTTGGGAAGCGCCTTACGACCGCGTAAAACGAGTATTTGCTTCCTGCTATCTTATCAGTAGAGTTTGCCTAATTCGCTCTTAATCAGCAACTGCCAAAACGCGACGATTTCACCCCTCTGACAGATCCAACGTTTGTTGGGAAAGTGCTAACCGGCTTGCCATCACGCGTATCACAGAAAGAGGGTGCAAATACACGATGGCGAGGTCTTGGGACGAAGGTTGAGGTGACCGCACTTGGGTAGAAATTCTGACAATTACACATTCGCACAACCTTTGAATGTATCAGTATGACCGTAACATCATCCAGGCTTCTATTCGACATGAAGCCCTCGAGCTCTATGAGCTACCACAAACAATGCCTTGGTCCGTAACATAGCCATTGATGTATTACTTACGGCAGATTATAGCTCTCGTGCTAGCTTCTGTTTACGCAGTCGAATCTGCCGATGACGCCACAGTGTTCTTGAGGGTTTTCATAGGGATATGGTACAGCGAAGCTTTCGTGGAGAGTCCTGGAGTCAGGGCTGCATATCAATATCCCGAACACACTCTGCAGGCGTCCAAATCACAAGTCGCCATCCAAGACAAGTACATCAAGAACAAATCTAGCCCAAACCTGGTCGATCGTTCACATTAGCTTGCCTTCTCTCTTTGCTTGCTGGACCTGTGCGAGGCGCTGACTTCTCAGAGTCATGTGTGTCCCTTGAGCAGCCTTCTTGCCCGCGGCAGCAGGACCAGGAGCAGGACCAACGGTTGTTTGCGACAGCGATAGTCGCGTTTCGTCGGATGAAAATCCGGGTACACGGATGTTGTGATTACGCTCTACGAACGACAGCAGATCAGTTGTCGGATTCGATATTTGGATTGCCATACACACACCAAGATGTAACTGGAGATCCCGTACTTCTAACGAATCACCCCCACGGTGCTTCGCAAGCCGACAAGCAAAGTTGGTTACGGAATCGACGAATTCATCCGCAATTGAGAGGAGGAGCTACGAGAATTGACATTAGGAACTAAAAACTGAAAGTTCAGTTGGAAAACACACATCTTCCACCTCTGGTTCTATTTTCACGTTCGGATCAACACTGGCTACCAGATCTTGTATTGTCCTCCGCATACTTTGATCCCCTGGAGTATTCTTTCTCCTGGACCTATTGTCATCAAAACTCAGCATGCTGGCGTCTTCCGGGGATCGTGCTATCTGTGCAGGAGTGCCTGTGTTTTTGAATCCCTCGTTAATACACGGATTGATTGATGTCTTGCATACAAACCTGACATCCGTCCACTCGCAAGTCCGCCGGTAAGCGTTGGTCGTGTTGCTGCCCATTGGACAGCCCCAGGATTCGTGGTGTTTATTGATTGACTGATTGGAGGATAGAAATCTGCCGAACTTGTAGATGCAAGAGTGGGAGGTTGGGTGCCTTCCTTGAATGCAGAGGTTGACGCAGACAAGCCTGGGGTAGAAGAAGCTGGGGTAGGCGGCTAAGTGAAAGCAATGAAATGAAATTCAAGCAATATAGATGCAAATCAATCAAACCTTGGAAGATCCTGAGCCAGAGTTACTTTGTTGTATTTGTCCGGATAATGGCGCCGCGCTGACTTTGTGCTTGTCCGCAAACTGTTTCAGCTGCTCAAGAACCGAACCGAACTAATTCATTCGTTGAACTTGTTCATGAGGACACAGAATGCTATACCTGTAGCAGTTGATTCTGGTTGAGCTTTCCCTGCTGGACAAGGGTAGTCATGTTTTGGATGAGGATTTGGGCCATACGCTCGTTGGACACCTCCCCGACATGCGACTTGAGGAGATTCCCGAGGACACCGACCATATCAACGTTGGATGCGGTTGATGGTGCGGCTTGAGCACTAGAGCCTGCTCCAGTGCTCGTGCTGGCGGCAGCATTTTCGTTGTTTCCGCCGTTATCCATTTCGTCGATATTGAAGTTAAGATTGAAACGGAAACGGCTTGTAAACCAAACAACAGACAACCGTGACCTTGAGATCAAAATTGAACAAACTCTTTTGCCAGTGTCCACCACGATGGACGTCTCCAATATTCTGGCTTCACATGCGGCAAAATAGCAAGTTTGTCTGCTGTTTATATTCATATTCCTGACCATTCATTCTAGTCAGTCCATAAATGTCGAAAAAGAAACACCTCTTGACATCGATCCTGGTTTTCTATTAGTCACCGACCTCAATCCAATAGACGAGGAAAGTTACAAGTAAGCCCTATGGAAATACTTTCTCACACCATAATAATCTCTCATTACTTAGCGCAAATCTTGAAGACCATCTTCAGTCACTTGCCCGCGATGGCGTGCAAGCCCTCTTCTCCTCCCTCTTCTCCCTCCCAACGAAGCCCTCTCCAGACGGTCCCCTAGCACAGCTGCCGCTGCCGAAATACCAGCTACCACGTGCAAAACCTCTGCCAAAACCAAAACCGCCGACGAAATGGGAAGCCTTTGCAAAAGCAAAGGGAATACAAAAGAAGGTGCGGGAAAAGAAAGTATGGGATGAAGAAAAGCAGGAGTGGGTTAACAGATGGGGGAGAGATGGGAAAAATAAGCAGATGGAGGAACAGTGGATTACGGAAGTCCCAGCCAATGCTGGTATGCACTTCCCTCTTTGTTAAAATTTTTTTGTTTCTCAAAGCAAGTCTATTAATGTAATATGTAGACATTGACCACGACCCTCGCAGAGTTGCACGCGATGCCCGCAAGGAACGCATCGGCAAAAACGAGAAGAAGCATCTGCAGAATGTTGCTCGCGCAAACGGCAGCAGCGGTGCAGCTTCATCCAATACCCCTCGTGACGCTCGTAAAAAGGACATTGAAAGAACGCTGGCTACTACTCGGATAAGCACGGCCAGCATGGGAAATTTTGATAAAATGTTGGAAGGAGAGAAGAAGTTGCGCGGTGTAAAAAGAAAGGTAATTTGCTGCATTCGACCCGATAGTTGTGTTTTCTTGACGTGCTTGCCTGGATTAGTTTGACCCGACGGAAGCACCGTCTCAGGTTGAAAAACAGGCCTCCCTGGCGCTTATTCAGCGAATGGACAGCGACGCCAAGAAGATGAGAAGTGAGCCCCGTAAGGAGAGTATCTTAAATGTACGGAAGGCCGTGAGGTTTGCCAGCAAAGGGCGGGGTGGGGCCGCGCTTGGACGTGAAGTTGCTGGTGGGAAGTCACGGAGAGGAGGCAAAAGTGGGAGGGGGAAGCGTTGAGCTGTGCCTGCGATTATTGTTCAGGTATTTCTCAAGTCAAGGTTACCAATGTACATAAATGGCAGTGATGGTGTATAGGTGGAAGTACAACGAGTGAGAATTAACAACGTATACAAGTAAAGTGTTATAGAAAGTGCCCTCATTTTGTCGTTTCAAGAGGGAGGCGGTCAAACTGCGCTCTACCATCATCAATCCACTCTTGCTTCACTAGCTTCTCTTTCTCTGCAAAGTACAGCCGATACACCAGTTTAATCGTACCCTCGCTAACGCCCGCAACCGCGCTAATATCCCTCACGGATTTCACCTTACCCAGTAGATGACACGTAAAAAATATTGCACCACCTGCAATTGATACAGGACTCCTGCCATCTGCAATTCCGTGCTTGCGTGCGGCGCCGATGATGTCTGCGCATATAGACTGGACATTGGCGGGTAAATCAAGATGATTGCAGTATCGGACTAGAAGCGTCTCGGGCCCACTTGAAGGTGATTGAGCAGTAGCATTGGTTTGGGCTGCGGTAGCGCCGGGCGAGAGGTTGAAAGCCTGCTCCAGCGCTTTGTAGCATTGTCCCAAGACCTTCTTCGAAACATTCGTCAAGTTACAGATCTCACGGAACGTCCGTGGAACGTGTGCTTGTCGGCATGCGATAAAAATGCACGCAGCGATGACAGCGTCGAGAGGCTTCCCGCGAAGAAGCTTTTCTTCATCAGAGCGCTTGTACAACTGCTTCGCGATATCGCTGATTGTCTTTGGGAGCGAAAACTGATCGCACCAAGTAGATATATCGCGGAAAGCGGTGAGAAGATTGCGTTCTGAGCGAGAGTTCTGAGAACGGGATGCGGCACGTTGAAGTTCGCGGGCAATTCCTGAGCCACCGTCCCGAAAACTGATCACGGTGTCAAGTTGTTCCATGCCTTCCATCAATGGGTCTGATGCAGCACCGACACGTGAAGGATCATCTCCTTCGTCGTTTGCAAACGTCTAAATGAAGAGGGCATAAAATTCGTGACAAACGGAAAAAGTCCAAGAAGGGGGGGACTTACACGCCATTCACTCCTTGTATCCACAATTCTGTCACCCAGAACCAAACCACAATTTCCGCACACGAGGTCTCCGCTACCAAATTCTTCGACGATGTTCGGATTCGGGTCTCTGCACTCCGGGCAGATCAATCGAACAGCAAGGTCGGGGCCAAAAGATGGCTGCGCCGCTTTTGTTTGTGGTGCAGCAAGGGGGAAAGGTTGCGCATACGCCATGGTCAAAAAATGGCAGAGAACGAGACTCGAGACGGAAAAGGGTAGGCTCTAGCACTGAGAGCTAGTTAGTCCCTGTCCCTGGGGCGGTGAAGCGACACGGGATGAACCCTTTCAAGCTCTGTAATAAAACTGCTGTGCAGTGTTTAAACATGATTAGTTACTTTCGCGGGGACCTACCGTAGTGTCGACAAAGTACCACACCACTCAATCTCGCAAGATATGCAGAGAATGAGCCAAAGGAGACCAGCAACGATGAGGCAAATTAGTTTTGACTCGGAGTTGGCTCAAGACCGTGACCGTGACCGAGCCTGACAGTGACAAATGGCTGACTAACTCGCCATGCCACACAAGGACAAATAGATGTAATATGGATGCGTCTTTCAAACCTTCAGCGCCACCTTCACAACAAGTTGGACTATGGTGCAGTGCGCTTGGCGCGTCACTGGTGCTTGTGGGCTCGATACTCAGTATCGAGTTCCCATGCCAGTATCGAGGCCGCATTTGGGCTCGTTAGTTGCAATGTACAATATTCCATACTAGATGCCCCTAAAATCCTTCAATCCCAGAGCCAGTTACTGATCTTGTTTATCTTGATGCAACGGGGTCTTCTCAGCTTTTTTTAACCATGGTTCATTCATTCTTGGGATTTGCTCTGCCTTGATCTCAGGGTCTTGAGTGTCACCTCTTTGCTGTCTTTCTAGGGCACTACCCTTACAACATCTCATACTATAACTCTTGAATGCCTTTGGACATTCTCATGCAAGATTTCTGGAGCTACAGTCGAACCTCTCATAACCCATACCTCTCGGTGGACACCCTGGGCTATGGGTTATGGGGGGTTATGGGTTGGGAGAGGTATGCTGAAAATGGGTTTGAAAAATCATGAAAAAATCATAAAAAATCATAGAAATATTTAGGACTGCCAACTTGTGCTAAATCATGTCATTAACATATGTGTAGATTAATTTGAGGGATACTGTCTATAATCTCTGAAAGAAGTTTAGTTAAATCAGTTTCTTTCATACTTGGTCTCTTCAAGCCTGAGTTGCCTGTTGAAAGTGCCCAAAAGTGCTTCAAATTTGTGGGCAATAATGGATGTATCATCTCAATTGACATCATCTCTACTATTTAACTTGATGTTTCATGCGCTGCAATTGAATCCATAACTGCCTGATAAATCTCCTTGTCTGATGTCTCTGTCAAAACATGAGATTTGCCAACTGGATTGAGAAGTGATTCAACATCCATTTGATTCTCCATCTGATCCCCTGTAGTGACCAAATCATTGAGTGTGGCCTCAACTTGCTTCTCTGCATGGGCAACTGGATCTGTTTGTTGGGATAGGCAATCCAAGCCCATGGTCTGAGGCCGGATGCTGTGTATTATAAATAGAACAGTTGTTTGTATCATATTTGGTTTATAGTCCAGATACATACAACCGTAGTATAGGAGAAAATATTATTTGTTCCTTGTCTCGTTTCCCCTACTTGTCTCTAAGAAAATCATCTTATCTCTGTTCATCTCCCTACCTAATTTCCAATAGGTTATGTGCCCTGGTGGATTTTTCTAGGCAACAATTACTACTTAGTGTTTAAAAGTCCGGTGCATTGGACCGAAAAAAGACCGTGGACTCAACTGGACCGGACTGATGGCAACCGGACTTTTGGTTGCGGTTGCACTAAGTTCTTCACACGTGCGGTTCACGGTTCATCAACACCGTAACATTTTAATAGACCGTGCTTAGACCGACCACAACCGGTTGTGGACCGGACTTCGGTTCCAGCAAGCATGCAAGCAATGATATATGCTACTAGTAGTATAGTTCTCGTACATGTATGTATGTTGTACAGGATACAAGAAAATTCAAATGTGTCTACCTGTACAAATATAAGCACAAACAGGACCACTTTCATTCGTTGCAGTTACTATCTATCTATCGCACAAAGTTCAACCATGAAACCTCGAAAGTCGTCCGCAGTGAAGGTCCCACCAAAGAGAAAACCGGCTGCAGCAAAAGCACCTCGTGCCCATGCTCCAAAAGGCAAGGTACCACCGAAGAAGACCAGCAACCAAAAAAGACAAATATCTGATGAAAGTGGTGATGACAACGAGTCGTCTAGCGACGAAGAGCCTACACCACCAAGAAAACATGCAAAACATGTCGTAGAGGAAGTCACTGATGAAGAGCTGGAAGAAGATGTAGCCGAAGAA
This sequence comes from Tricholoma flavovirens, assembly GCA_003313805.1. Lineage (NCBI taxonomy): Eukaryota > Fungi > Basidiomycota > Agaricomycetes > Agaricales > Tricholomataceae > Tricholoma > Tricholoma flavovirens. Next base: position 93 of record QLOK01044297.1, on the reverse strand, counting down.
GTCAATGATAATTTGGAGGAGGATGATGAGCAGCAGCCACCTGAAAATGATGAGGTTCGTGTCAGTATTATCATTCACATAACAGAGGTCTCA
>QLOK01044262.1:0-11178 GCA_003313805.1 Tricholoma flavovirens | reverse complement strand
ATGTGAGCATGTGCCGTATGGGAGAATTGTTGGATCAGAAATGTAGGACAATGATGTATTCATTACTCAGAGCCTCATGACGTGGTATTTGATGTATTTATTTCTATGGGTAGAATTCATTGGATGGCATCCTATCTGGTGCCGTTTTAGCAGTTTCTATCATTTCCCAGACCCCCTAATAATGCTATCACTCTGTGGCACCGGGAAAATGTTATATGGTATATCCGGCGGCGTCACTGCTTCATGTGCCAGCACCGGCGCTGGCTCTCTTTCACAGCAGCTTATTACCACATTATATCCGGCGCCATCAAATGCTTCAAATGCTAGCCCTGTCACTGCTTCATGTACTCATTCATGTGCCGGCGCCGGTGCTGGCACTATTTCACGGCAGGTTATTACTGCCTGCCAGTGCCATCCTGGACCTGGGCCCACCCGCATGCATCATGGCCTAGGCCCACACGACTCCCTCCTGCCATGGGCCCAGTCTGCTACTGATGCATATATCGTGGAATTCCATCCCTCGGATGGAACGGATAGACCATCGATTTTGACTGAATAGGCTGAAACTTGAGCTTTCACCATTTGGTTGTGTAGTTCAGTATGTAGTTTATCAAGGTCAACCATGTACTTGTGTGCTTTGGCAGAGGCTAATTCATGTTCAGGAAATATGGTGATGTTTGGGTGATAGCCTTTATTAGCAAAGAAAGGCATTATGCCTGTTGTAGCACTAGGGGAATTGTTGTAGGTGAATTCAGTGAGAGGTAGAATCTCCAACCAGTTATCTTGCTAGTAGTTGCAGAAGATATGAAGATATTGTTCCAGGGTTTGGTTTAGACATTCAGTCTGGCCATCACCTTCCAGGTGATAACCAAAAGTAAAGTGGATTTTCATATCTAAGGTGATTCCTATGGAATGGAAGAAATGGGAGATGAATTCTGAACCACAATCACAAGTAACATGTGCTGGTACTCCATGTTTTGAGAAAATGTGGATAATGAAAAGCTTGGAAAGTTTGGGTGCCATGAGGTAGGGATGAAGATGCCTTGTTTAGAAAGCTGATCAACTACTACAAGTAGTGTGGTGTAGCCCAAAGAATCAGGTGAAGTCCATAGAAATGGAGTTCCAAGGCCTTGTGGGTACTGGCAATTAAGGCATGACACAGGTATGGGTAACACTGTGACAATGTGGTTACAGGTATGCTCAGGTACAGGTAGGGGTTGTGAGCTGCGGTACCTGGGCAACACCGCACCCATTTCCACAGGTTCGGGTACTGACAGATGGTCACATGCACAATCATCTGACATTGTTGATCACTATCAACAACACCAAAACCATCAACATCAACATCAACGACAACAACCCTGGGCAACTATGGCCACCACCATCACCTCCCTTGCTGCAAATGCGAGTGGAGGTGTTTCTGATTCTATTCTGGGCAACTACAGGTGACAGGAATGACAAGGGACCACAATGACCCAGCACCAGGCACCACTGCTGCGAGCCACTGCTTGCAGGGTGGATAGCTGGTGCTAACAACCATCAACAAAGGGGGACAACAATGACAATGACAACAAACCCCTCCCTTGCTGCAGACATGAGCAAGGGGGTTCTTCTGATCTGGGCAACTACAATGACAATGACCCCCTCCCTCTTTCTGGGTGACAATGACAATGACAACCCCCCTCCCTTGCTGCAAAACAACAACAATGATGGGGCAACAATGACTGGGCAATTACAACAATGACAACCAATAGACAACACACCACCTGCCCCAAGCCTCACAAGCAACTGCTCGTGGGGTGGATCCTGGGTGGAATGACGATGACACTGATCCAGGACAATGATGATGAGGGCAGGATGGTGATGGCGATGACAAGGGCAGGACTGTTCCATTCTCAGCAGCTACTGCCCCCCCCCCCCCCTCTCTCACTGCAAACATGAGTAGGGGGGTTTCTTGTTCAATATATTAGTTTAATGTAAATAATTTAGTGTAATTATATTATTAAAATACAGATTCATGTCAAAACCCATGGTAATACTACACCCTTAACTGTAGGGGTACAGTGTTGACATGTATGGGTAGGGGTTCTAAAAAAAACATATAAGGGTAACCCCTGTCATGCCTTAGCAGGGACAGAACCAAATGACCATATTGAACTGAGAGAGGTACTCAGACCAGTGTGCTTGGCACTGTATAAGGATTTTCATAGTGGTGAAGTACCCCAAATTTTTGTGATCAGTGACCATGTCAATCAGGATGCTGCTACCTTCGAAATATTGACACCAGTGTTTGAAAGCCTCAGAAATCGTGAGTAGCTCGTTGTTGTGAGTGTCACAATTAAGTTCAGTGGAATTAAAGGAGCGGGAGTGGAAAGCGATAGGGTGAATCTCACCATCAGCCATGCAGTGGGAAATTATAGTGGCAAGAGCATAATGAGAAGCATCTGTCTCTAAGATTATTTTGGCATCAGGTACACATTTAGTTAATACAGGCACTTCTGTGAACTGATTTTTTAAGAGCCAGAAAGCTTCTCAGCATTTCTTGTCGAAGTGCCAAGGGAAGCCCTTTTGGGTGACCTGAGTGAGTGGAACGATGATGTCAGAATACCCATAAATAAACCATTGATAGAAATTGCAGAATCCTAAAAAAGACTGAACATCCTTCACTCTTCGGGGTTCAGGCCAATCCATAATCATTTGAACTTTGTCTTTGGCCATACAAAGCCCATTGGTAGTGAGGATGAAGCCAAGGTATTCAACAGAATCTTTGTGGAATTCACATTTCAGAGCAGCTGAAAAAAGCCCATTTTTGTGAAGCTGTCAAAATACTTCCTTGACATGAGCTTTGTGCTGGCTCATATCTTCGGTGTAGATCAATATATCATCCAAGTAAATGATGACACAGACATCCAAGAGGTCACTGAAGATGTCATTCATAAAATGCTGAAAGGCAGCAGGAGCATTAGTAAGCCTGAAGGGCATTACAAGCCATTCAAAAGAGCCATAGCAAGTTCAGAACATTGTTTTCCATTCTTCACCATCAGTGATTCAGACGAGGTGGTAGGCATGCTGAGTTCGATTTTGGTGAATATTCAGGCCTTCTTCAGTGTGTTGAGAAGATCCAAAAGTAAAGGCAGTGGATAATGGTCTTTTTTTGTGATTCTATTGAGGCCACAATAATCAACACAAAGTCATAGGCTGCCATCTATCTTTTGCACAAAGAGGATAGGCACACCATGGGGAGACTTGCAGGGCCAAATAAAACCTAAATTGACACATTTTTCGATAAAGAGGCATAGAGTTTCCAACTCTGACTGAGAAAGGGAGTACATTTGGCTAGGAGGTATTGAACCTTCCTCCAGGTTGATTTTGAGGTCATAAGAATTGTGAGGAGGCATGGCATCAGCTTGAAGACATCTGCAAATTCATGGTATTCTTTGGGAACCGAAGTTAAGTCTGGGACTGCTTCAGTAGCAGCCCTGCTGAAAGTGCCATCAAGAGTGATCTGAAGTTGAAATGCCACAGAACCAGGAAGTTTGCTAGCATGTAGATATGCAGCAGCATTAATCAAGGAGACTAGAGGAGGGGTTGTGTGAGGTTGGGGGGTTTTGGGAGTTTTGGGAATGTGGGTAGGGCTGAGATTTGGTCCTATTTCAGGAACCAATGGTGTGTTCACAAGAGAGGGGTTTTGCAGCAGGGGTTCTGGTACCAGAGGAGAGATTGGTGGTGCTGGACCTCTATGTTTAATGGAGCAGAAATTGATGTGGCCTGAATCCCAGTCAATCAATGGATTGTATTGTTTCAGCCAACAGTATCCAAGGACCATAGAACAGGAAGAGTCAGGTGGGGTTACATAAAATATCAAATTGAACATTTCACCACAGGCAAACATAACTGTAAGTTCAGCTGTCTGGGTAATGATAGCATTGCAAGTGCCATCAAACAGGCAGAGGCCAACCAGGGCAATCGAAACAGTAGGTAAGTTGTTGTTATCAACAAATGCTGAGTCCACAAAACAATGGGAAGAGCCAGAGTTGATAAGAGTTTGGGTGGAAAGGGAATGTGTCAGGATGGATAGTGTGATAAACAGGGAATCGGGTTCAGAAAGAGCGGACACATTGAGCTGGACATATTTAGCTATGCAGAAAAGGCTAACACAACCCTCAGCCTGTGTAGCATTTTCTAGAGGGTTGCAGACTATTTTTTTGAGTCCAAAGTTTCAGCTTTGGAATTGGTGGCTGAAACTTTCACAGCTTGTCCTTTAGCTGCCACAGACTTTGGACAATCATGATCAATGTGTCCTTTTTCACCACAGTATAGGCATAAGCCTTCCCTCATGCAGTGTTCTAGTTCATCTCCTGTCAGTTTACCATTCTTGCCAAATTTGTTGGAAATTGAGTTTTTGGGCTTTTCCTTTGATGATCCCAAAGTTTTTGAAGTGGATGTTGAATTGTTGGTAGCATTAGAGGGTTTAGGAGGGAATTGAGAATTAGGTTCCTTGTTAGAGTCCTTTTTATTCAAGCTCCTGACAACTGCCAAAGATTTGGTCTCTAGATGAGTTTCCTCTTCTTGCATCCAATAGATGTTATCAGCATCTTGGGCTTTGAGACATAAGCCAGCTAAAGTGTCAGGCTTGCCACCATGGAGTACTTCAGTGCAGATTCGAAGGGGTAGGCCACAGAAGTATCGATTGTGAAGGGCTGCCTCATTCCAAGTCTTCTTCATGCTGAGTTCATGGAGGGATTTTTCATCATCACCAACAGGATCATGTGGACTGAAATTATCTTCAAGCTCTGAGAGAAAGGCTTGGTAGTCCCACATCCAGTGAGCTGAGTCTGTGGGGTCATTTAGTCTAGGTTCGAATCAACCAAGGGCAGACCCTTTGAGATAGGAGAGAATAAATAAAATCCTTTTCTTGTCAGAAGCATATACTTGAGGATGGTCTCAAAAGTGAAGACTACAAGAGACCAGAAAATCTCGGAGTTTTTGGGGGTCAGAACCATCAAAAGTGTCAGGTTGTCAAACCTTGATTTTTTTTTGTTTTTGGGGCAGCATTTCAGTGCAAGTCCTTGAGGCTGCCTGAAAGCTCAAATATGGCCTGAGCAAATCTACCCACTGGAGGCTGTTTGGAAGGGGCTTGACTACCATTATCATCAGGGTCATTAGGACCATCTGGATCATCTGGATAATCTGGGTCACCATTGCCACCAGTGGGAGGTTCATCAGGGTTGTCCTCAGGAGGAGGATCTACATAGTCAAGAGGAGTAGGGATTTGGGAATTAGTCAGTGATTGTTCGGGTTCTTGAGTGTCTCTAAGATTTGCTGAAAGTTGTGGAAGGTCTAGGTGGGCTAAGGACTGATTGACGAACTGCTGTTACTCCTAGTGTTGCACCTGCGCATCAGGAGTTTTGAGTAGTTCTTTGTTGAGTTCTAGTCTGGGACATAGAATAAAAGTGAAGTGTGAGTTCGAATACATATACTGTTAAGTACTGATCTCTTTCAGGAACTCATTCAGGAATACTGCAGGGCCAAATGAGGGAACAGAAGGGACTTGGCTTCAACTTGTAATAAGTTGTGCCCTCCACCTGTTATGATGTCCCAATTTCAAGGAGGTCAGGAGTCAAGGTAGTTTGGGATTAATTCAGGAACCCAAACAAAGAAAGGGAACAAAGGTTGAGAAGGAAATTGACTAGATTCAATATTTGAACTGCAGAATACAAATGATGTAACTAAGCTTTTATACTAAGTATGTACTTGGGGATCAGTGATGTTTTGAGAAGCTGAGAGGTTGCCAAAGTAGTTATTACTAAGAGCTGTGTAAGTAACTAAGCTATGATCTGTATCTAGGAGTAATTTCAAATAAGTAAAACAACTCAAGTTCAGGTTTCTTTGGGTGTTTTCATATCTTGGATCAGGAGTAATTTAAAATGAGTGAAGCTTGTGGGGTTTGAATCTGAGATGCTGAGGTAAGTGGAACAGAACATAACAAGAGCTCAAGTCAGTGCAGATGAAGGGAATACTTCTGGGGTGATGAATACTGACATATTATTGTTGTTGGGCAACAAGGTGAGAAGAAATTCATTATCATTATCATGATACTGACCTATTAAATCTTTTCAGGAAACGACAAAGATTGAATTCCACATTGAAGGCTCATACTGTTCCAATCTGACCATCAATGTCAACATTAAACTAGTGCAAGTCAAAGGGAGAAAGCATGAGGGGGAATTGAGGGCTACAAAGGGAGGACAGAAATTCATGTCCAAGTAAAGAAGACTAAGAAGTAGTCTATTGTGATGAATGTATACAATTGCAACCTGCATCGATGGATGAGCACTGATTCTGTGTCTGAGCCTCCTTCATCTGCAACCTCTTACTCTTTGTACAACAATGGATACTCTTCTGCATCTTCTGCTACTTCACACTCTCAATGCTCCTTGATGGAATTCCCATTTAGTAACTACCTTGGGACAAGTAGCACTAACAGAAATGGGACCATTTCCTCCCCATTCAACACAGGAGGACCTGTGTTACATTGATCTGGGAACATGTTCTGGCATCCCCCATTTGATGATTGCCATGCTTTGACACTCATCAAAGGTTGCAAATGCCTTATATCTTGAAATGACACATTAGCCACTAGTGACATCTGAACGAGGAACAACAGTTCAATTTAAAATACAAACAAAAAACAAAAAACTACAGTCAGATCAGCAAGGTCATTCATCATGGGTGAATATGAGATACATATAGTCATTAAATTCTGATATTGGTCAGGTCATAAGCAGTATTTGGGGAGGGGTCAATCATGGTAAGGCCTTGAGGATAAGAAACACAGTGTAAAGAAGCAGCATGGGATAGACATCAGGGAGTAATGGGAGCTCGTCTGAAATGGTCATAGAAGGTCCTCACATAAAAATGAGTAATCTCACCCTCAAGGTCTTCAATTTCCTGTTCTGTCCATTGCATTGTGTTTGCAAGAATGATTGGGGAACTTCTCCTTTCCATGTTGTCATCACCTTCTTCAATGTATGTAAATATACAGATCTGGGCTCCCAATACACATTCCTGAGACCATGATTGGCTGCACCCAAGTCTGCCACCAGCAATGATGCAGATGATCCACCTGGAAAACAGGCTCTGATGAGTTCTTGACAATCATTGCTAGTGCTGGTTGTGACCCACACATCAAGAGCAAGGAGCTCAAACATAAAGCTAAGCTTGGCCAGTTCTCAAAGATTTCTTCATGCTCGTGGTCACCTAATGAAGTGATGAGGCTACCATTCCATATCATTTGACCATCATTCAGTTTCAATTCTACAAAGTCAACTCCATCTGCCATCAGAGACTCATCCAAAAATTGCTGTGCTGTCTCCCACAGTTTGCTGCTTTTTGTACTTGAAGAGCCTGCTCTCTTTCACCAATGAGCTCAAAGGTGAGAAGATTGCACCAAAGACTGTTAGGGCTTGACAATGCAGTGGAATTGTAAGTGCTGACCTGGTAGATCATAGCTGGGTGAAATTTGAGCCAGCTTTGGAAATAGGCATCTTGACATTCATTGTTTTGAACCACAATGAACAAAGCAGGCTCAGGAAAGACATAACCCTCTGCTGTTGCAGGTGGAGGATTTGGGGGAGTAAAATCCAACAGAGCCTTTTGACAGCTTGGAATCTGTGGTGGTAAGAATGGGCTTTTGAGATCTTGGAATTTATTCTGCCCACTTGGTGGCATACTGGGAATGCTAGAATTCTTTTTGGTATCTGTAGCCATGGACATGTAAGCCAAAACACTTATTCATTACAATAGAAACCTACATGGGCTATAAAGCTGCCTGTGTACTTTACATTGGGAGATCTCCTCATGTGGCAGTGGAATGGTACTAGCTTCATCATGGTACCTAAAAATGTTAGTACCAAAAAAACTGGAATAGAAAAGAAAGAAAAACTTATATATGGCCCAAGAGACGTCAACGACATCTCTATGGCCTTGATATGTCGTCCCCAACATCCCTGTCTGCTCAGGTCCCACACACTCACAGCCCCATCAACCCCATGAGCAGTTGCTCGCAGCAGTTGTGGGGGTGCTGTGTCAATGTTGTTGTTGTTGGTAGTGCTGTCCCTCCCGTTCTTGCCATCGTCGTCGTCCCTCCTGTCATGCCATCTTGGCATTGCTGTTGGCCCTTGCTGTTGCCCTCCTTGCTCGTCATTGTCCTGCCCTGGCATCACTAGCCCTTGTTGCCGTTAGCACCTGTAATCCACCCTATGAGCAGGGGCAGGTGTGGCCTCTGTCCTTTCTTTCCCTGTCTCCCCCTCATTGTCATTGTTTCCCCTTGTTCCCTGGTCCTATCCCAGTTGTACCCCATTTTCACCCTGTGAGCAGTCACGGCGGTTCGGGGTGTGGTAGTGTGGCCGTCATCAGTTGGGGGTCAACTCCCCATATCCCTGCTATAACAACCAAAGAACACATTAGTTACTTAACAAGAAACAAGAAAAAAATACCTAGCGCCATACAAACAATGGCTGCTGTCATTCGCACCCGCTCATGAATGGGTGTGGGTTGCCCAGCGCTGCTAACAATAGTCCACACCCTAAATCAAAAGGAAAAGCACCTGGTTAGTAAAGAAAAACAGGAAACAAAACACAGAAAATGTACCTGCAGCACAAACAACAGTTACCATCATTCACACCCACTCATAGGTGGGTGTAGGTTGCATAACACTAGCCGACATTTCTGACAATGGCTCATATCCTAAAGCACAAAGAAAAACACATTGTTAGTAAAGAAAAATGAGAAACAAAACAAAAAAGCATACTAACAGCACAAATGACGGTTCCCATCATTCGCACCCACATTGTGTTGAAGATCATTGTTCAGGGCTATTCCCAGCTCTTGAATGGATATGGGAGTGGTGGCAGATGTCTGGCAACATTGTTACTGAGATATGCAAAGATCTAGAGAGGGAGAGATAAAAATCATTAGTTCAGCTGATCACGAGAATAAGAAAGTCAAAAATGTGCTTACTTTCGGTGTTACAGGCCCCACATACTAGATAGTAGTAGAAAAGAGTGTAAGATAGTGTTGATGAAGAGAGGGAAGGGAGGCAACACAGTACGAGCGGCCAGATGCAATAGCAACATGCAAGTCAACAAAGCCAGCTGACACGTGCTATATTTGCACGGCTAAGCTGCTCTGAGCCACTCTGAGCTGCTGAGCAGCCATGCAAATCAGCTTGGCTTGTGAGCTGGAGCCACAAAATTGGCTTAGCTGCTTTAGCTGAGCCACAAGTGGGCTGAGCTGAGCCATTGCAACACTAATCACACAAACCCTCCCCTTGGTCATTTCATGGCTCATACAAAAGTGGTTGTGTTTGTTCTCTAGTGGATCGAAGCAGTTGTGCACAGCACAACAAGGGTGTCCAACAGTCACTCCATCAACCACAACTACCCACACCTCCTCCCCCAAAAATATCCTGTGACACTTGTTGCATTGGTGGTTTAGTTCCAGCTGGCTGTATAAACGAAAGCGGAGATTCTGTGCCTTCATAACCTCCATAAATCAATCTTTTTGTAGGCCAGCATTTGGGACAACAAGTTGACTGCTGAGCCAAGAACTGTCATTGAGAAGACATGCAATGACAAAGGCATCTCACACATGTTCAGTTGTCAGTGTAAATCCCACAGGCCAGCCAGATCAATCCACATGTTGACAACTTTTCGTTTGACAAACTGCTGTGTAATCCTCTTCAGGAACATGCCATACAATCAAAATTTTCAAAGGAACTCCTTGTGTCCCAGATTATCGTCACTATTAGGAATCTTTTACATCAGCTTGAATTCATTTCAACAAACTTTTGTCAAATGCAACTCACTGTATGCAAAACACAGAGGATTTTTGTTGAGTTAACAGCTCCTCTTGACTACTACAACTACTTTTGCTCTGTCCTCTTATGGAATGAACCATCCACACAAACACAAACATATCCTCCCACCACAGCAAGAGTCATGGGGGATTTCACTATGGATCTTATGGTGTGCAATGGCTTTTTCCAGGCTGGTATCCCAGTTTGGCTTGTGAGGCCATTCTCAGTGCTCTCCTCAATTCACATGAGGGCACTTGCATGCATCCAAATACCATGAGATCTAACCCCTCTTGGCCCAGCCACTCATCCTTCACATCCCACTATCTATTGTGGAAATGGTGATCACATCAACAGATATCAGGTGATAGCAAAACATGTCCAACATTATCTGCAGTATCTGAACCCATTTTGATCCATCCACTACTATGGACAATGATGATGCTGGGGCACCACCACCACCACAGCTGCGAGTGCCTGCTTGCAGGGTGGAAGGATGAGGGTGAGGGGATGAGGGGAATGGGAGATGACAACAAGAGGTGGTACATTTCTTTTTGTTTTGCTTCTTGTTTCTATTTACTTATTAAGTGTTTTTTTAGGATCTAAACTATTGCTTACAACTGTGGCCGATACTACACAACTCACGCCCATCCACACCCCTCCTCCACATGCAAATGGGATATCAGGCCATAGGAGTGGATAGGAGATGGAGGAGAGGTACAGGTAGCAGTAGAGGTGTACTGGAAGACCTGTGAGGAGGGGTGCCCACAAGGTAAGTGCCTCTTGATGCCCTGACCATCATCAACTAGGAAAGCCAGTAGGACGAAACAACAACCTGCTGACACTCACGCACACACTCCATGGCTACGAGCCACTGCTCATAGGGTGGATTGTGAGGGTGCATGGCTGACAACATACCACCTGCACCCAACTCCTTGAGCAGCTGCTCATGGGGTGGACTGCAGGATGAATGCTGGTGGTGGGCAGTGATGGTGATGATGGTGAGGAGCACCACCACTGCTGTGAGCATCTGTTTTCAGGGTGGATGGGGTACTATCAACAACGACTACCATCAAGACCAAGAAAAACCCTCTCTTTGAGGTCAATGCTAAAACATTTGGTATCAGTGCATAATTACTGATGTAATTATTTTCTCATAATGTTATTGCAATGTTGATGATCCTAGGCCTGCCCGAGTACATTTGCCTGCAGTGCCAAAAGATTATTCTGAATCAGTGCCTCAAAGTCCCTCCTGTGATTGCTCAAGTCTTACACAATCTGGACAAGAACACTGCCATGCAGCTGTTCAAGCTTCTGAACAG
>QLOK01044253.1:0-11952 GCA_003313805.1 Tricholoma flavovirens | reverse complement strand
TTTGGCCGTGGGAATTTATTTATAAGCGATTACATAAGGTGCTGGATTTGTGTGTCACCTATCTTATGGAACTCTACAGCTCAATAAATAGCATAAGATAGACTATAGAATCATGCCAAAATGTGGCATGGTTGTAGAAGAATGGCTAGGTACATAAGATCTCCCATTGAAAATACAAAAGCATGACCAGATTTACAAGTTTTGCCAGCCGTGGCAAGTTGCGGTCTTTAAAAATGTGGGAACGGCTGGTGGATGGCGCTGACGCCCACAGGTGTCCTTTCATTAGACTCGTAACCACTCCTTCGTGAGCAAGCGTCGAGTACATGTACTATGTAGACAATGGCAACTGCCATAATTATTCACTTTTCTTGTTATTTATATCCTACAGCCTAGTCTTGGGGGAAAATCCTCAAATCACTGATGGAAGGACTGGTGAAGCTGAGCTTAAAATCCCTTGCTATTTCGCGGACCGTTCTCCCAGAACTTTTTCGTAAATAACCCTTTTGGGAACAACACATGATCTCGTCTAGCGACTAGTACAGTATCGCGACGCGTCTTTACTGGGCTTGGCTTCATCCACTCAGGGACGTCATGCCGCCTACTATTTATAACAAATACCAAACCTCGTTTCAGCTAGAATACCATGTTGAATCTGCACCACAAGACGTCAATCTCGTCGCTAAGCCCGACCCAAACCTTCCAAACGAAATTCTTGGTACACGAAAACCTCGAGGCAGAGCTCGTACACTGAAGCAATCCTGGAACGAAAATGTGTTGTCCTTCGCTACGAAAGAAAAGCCTCCTACCTTTGGCAGGAAAAACTCGACGACAGGCCAGCATTTCGAGCAAGGATCGCGAGCCTGGGAGGTGTCCTTGAAGCCTTCAGATGTCATGGCCCTGAACAACTGCTCCACTGTAGCGATGCTATGCCGCGCCATTCCAGCTTTCCGGGCCTTCAAATCATGAATATATTCCTGGAAATAATCTCACAAAAGCTCAAATGGACGAGAAACATGGCTTGCATTCCAATACACGTCCTCTCGCGGCGTGTCGTCTTTGATGGCAATGGTGGGAATTCCATATTTGATATTGAAGTCACGGTCCGACATTCGCCTGCCGAAAGGTAAATGTAGACGTATCCACGCGCAGTAGTATTTCACCTACTTGAGTTATCTGAAGACGCTTCAATGGCGAGATCATCAGAGAAATAAAACCATCGGCTGGGTCGTCAAGTATGAGATTCGGGGCAATTGGCAGTGTTTTTCCGCTTCCCGTTCCAGTGGGTTGCCAGACAGGAACAGAGCTGTAGTTCTCGAGGTACTAGTGACTGCCCAAGCTAGAAGACATGCTCGATACGCGGTAGTCCAGTCGTCGTTGCCCAGTTCATTAAGATAGTCAAGGGGAAGCCGTTCCAGTGGAAGCAATTTAGGAAGCCACGAAATCTCTTCAGGAGGCAGCAGCCGAATCTCGTTAGGGAGAACTTCGAGAGTAGGCACGTCGAAACTAGCCATAGAGTTGAGGATACTTGAACACGCTCAGGCGGGCCCAGGCCCCTGTTCAAGCCTGCATAGTAGGTACACTAGTAACGTGACGGCTTCCCAAAAGGGTTATTTATGAGTGGTTGACAGAGATTCCAGGGGTCCTTCGAAAAGATATGTGCCAAATCCCTGAGGCTGGTGGGGATAAAAACTGGGCAAAAATTCAAAAATCCCTCAGATAAAAATTGTGGATTTTGGAAAAATGTGTGAGGCGGATGTCCGGATAAAAATCACCAGGCAGGTCAGTATGCGGATAAAAAGTGCATTAGCCAAGGTTCGAACCAAAGCCATTACACTTTAGTAGAAGTGGGTGACTTTCCGTAAGGATCTAGAAAATCTAGAGAGCTTTTGGCACTCTAAACTTCTATCTGCCGAGATGCCGCTGCCATATCAGGAATGCCATCAATTCTGTACCTGAAAACCAACCTCTATAGATTCTGTGATCTGTAGAGGCTTCAGGACCCCACTGTACTAGTTGCGTCTAAACGATTTCTGCCTCGCTTAGCCTCGCTAAATGTGATCGCTTGATGGATCTCTATGTTTTGTTTTCCGAAGACTCCCTTTGGCAACGAATATGATGATCTCCCCTTCCTGTTCCCTCCATCAGGAACAAATAAATGTGTGTTTAGTATATCAATCAGATCGACTTATCATCTGATATATTAAGTCAGTCACCAGAGACCAACCGACAAATCTACGACTATCTAACGAACGTTAAATTTCAACTCCGACCGTTGCCCCGCCAACCTTGCTACTAGTAGATCCTTACGGAAAGTCACCCAATATACTCAAGGCAGTTACCTCTTTAGCAGGCAGAGTAAAAAAAGTCTCAGATGCTCGATGATATCCATGAGTTTGAAGATATCGATCTTACTAGTTCATGGTTTGACTTTAGGAAACACATAGCTGTTCAGACTAGAGATACATAGCGTAATCTGCCGCGCAGCGAAGATTTTTAGAGATTTTTACATAGGCCTGAGGTATGGTGCGGATAAAAATCGACTCTTCTGTATGTCAGAGCCGATTTCCGGATAAAAATTGTGGGGATAAAATCGCGACGATCTGGATCACAGATTTGGCAGAGCTTTCTTTTCGATCGTAACTTGAAGAAACGGCAACCTGATTTAAATCCCTCATCAGCAAATCCGAAACGCTTGCTCATGTACTAGGGATCGGTCACCTGTCTATCCTTTCAGAATGCCGGCCGAGGTGCCCTCATGATGCTGTACCTGAGAACTGCCACTCGACGACTTGAAGCGTGTCAAATAACGCCCCTCTACCCTCTACAATAGCACATCGACCTTGCCAATTTCGCCCTTGCCATGGATATCACATCTCAGCTGGATGGGATGTATTGGGGTATGTCATCCATTAGCATGTTGCTTGAAATAGTTATCTTGGTTTTTGTCACGTAGGAGTAATGTTGTCTTCCGTGTACGCATCATGCACATCACTCACACAACCGACTCTTTGAATTGACTTTTAACCCCAAGACTCTTGGGGATCACCATTGTCCAGGGATGGATTTATGTCCATAACAACAAAGACAAATGGTATCTTCGCCTCCTTGTAAGTTTTTTGTTTATTAAGTGTACAATTGGGGACTGTATTGAGCTGAAACAGGTGGCCATTTTGATGTAAGTGGAATACACTCGCTGTCAGAGTGATTTGAGCTTCTCTATGCAGTCTGTTTGATCTTACTTCTACGTGTCTGACTTTTCACTTTCTCCGGTACTATCTGGTATTCACTATTCCCCGCCATCTCCCGATTGCCTCCACGCTGGTTTTCTTAACAGATGGTAAAATTCGGGAATGTCGAGGCATTTAAAACTTTAACGCAGTGCGCATGTTTTATCCTCCGTTACAAGATTAATTAGACATTGCTTGAGGTAGAAGCTTCATCGCGTGGTTAGCTGTTGCGGATACTACAGCTTACTTGTTCGTTTTTCGGCCGCCTCTTTTGTTATGGAGATTATAATATGAACCTTCCTGTGCAGTGTCAAGATGTTTTTGGCCTCTCGACTCTATCTTCGTGAGTGATCGTAATTTCTTAGTTGGTTCCCCTCGCCTAACGTCTTCGGCCCGGTACTCATGCACCCAGTCGATAAAGGCAATCCATGGCCGCCAGCAATTGTTGTAGGTACAGTGTTTCCATCGATGACGTATATGTCTCTGAGTATACGACAGACCCTGTTTGCTACTGGTGCTCTTGGTCAGATTTCTCCTATCTCTAATATCACATGCCTCGATGCCCCTTTAGTTAGTATTGCCCGTAGGTCGACACAGTTTTGACAAGAGTATGCCTGGCCTGACATGTAGTCAGTCCAAGTCGATTCTAATCTGGAGGATGCACGGATTACTCAACTTCCATCTGCTAGATCAAAGGTTCGGTCGTTACATACTCGTACTGTCACTAACAAGGATGCCTCCAGTTGCAAGTGGGAATCGGACTTGGCTTCGCCTCGTTGGCTGATTTGGTCATAACGGCTGTATTGATTAGAAAGCTCACCAGTGCAAATAGCCATGTTAAAAGGTGATGTTTTGTATCTTCTTGCTTTACTGGGGAATCCTAATGTAGAAAGAAGGACGCAGTCAATTATACAGAAGTTGATCATATGGATTGTTACAAGATATTTGGTTGTGGTGGTCAATCAAATTACTCTCATGATCGTGTACATTACACAGACACAAACTATGCATTGGTGCATACTCCTCTATTCCTCACTGGCCTATGATGGCTAGATTCTCACATTGTTTCGTGTTAGGATGCCATTCATGTTATTTGACCCCAAGCTGCATGTTATCACTATGAGTGAGTGTCATCACCTTTTTGGAAAGTAGCTAATGCCAGTGTATGCACCTTAGTGGCCATGCAAGCAAATCCATTTCGTTGTGTAATCGGATCTAACGATATCCTATAGGCTCAATGCAAGAACACTGGAGAATACGAAATTAGATACGGTTATCATACCTTTGTCTTTTGCATCGACGTTCCCAAGGAGGAACTCTCCGATCGAAACTTCTGATGTAGAAGAGTCCCAAAGTTTCGGACCCCAGCCTAAGCATCTCCCTGGTCTACCGAATATGGTGAGTAAGCATAGGCATTCAGGCGAGGCATCCAAACTCCTAATTCTTCTAGCAGGCTGAACAACATGGTGACGGGGTAAATCCATCTTGGACGTAGGGAAAACCGTTTCGGTGGCAACGATTTACGTTTCTGAATCTGGTGAATTTAGGAACAGTATAGGAACAATATCTCAGGAGAAATTTGCGTCCATCCATGCTGAAGTCTTTGTAAGTCCCCCCGTTTTAGTCCGGGCGAAACAGTCCCATATGTTATGGTCCAACAGGACAAATGATAATCAGGATGTTCGACATGGTTAGAATGGTGTCGAAATCCCCCGCCGCTGATAATACTTCCGGCTATTTGATACGTACGAACAAGGCCTGTATTGAATGCTACCCTCGTTGCCATATACCAGTTTTGACAACCGGACTACGACAAAGGGTCAAGAAAGAAGGATACAACCTACTCATTTAGTTTGGTGGGTCGGGAGGTCCGCATATGTGCTGCGTCATCACCGTAATCCGCCACTGAATATCGACACGGCACCAAGCGAACGTTCGGCGTCCGTCACTTGAAGCCCTTCTTCAACTGAGTGCTAATCATCAGAGTTAGAACACCGACGCCGTACAAGCCGAAAACAGAACTACTTACCGACCGCAACCACAAGTCAATAAGTCGCCTATGACGGTGAGGCATCTTGTGATTGCTATAGACAAGTTCTAGTAACAACAATGAAAGACACATCTCAGATGCCTTACCTCCAATTCTGCACTCAACGAACCTTGTTACCGTAGTCACAATAGCCATGACGCAATTACCTGTACAACTCAAGAATATCTGTCGAGTCCGAGTCTTCTGCCAATTGCGAAGCAATCTTCCGGAACCTAGTATTACCTGCTATGCAAGAACATATCACCCTGTGGATACATTCAGGATTTGGACATGATGGGGATATGATTATAGGTAAATCATGTACTCACCCCATAGTATAAAGGTATGATAAAGGTGAGTCCGAGTCAGGTGAAGGTCAACTTGTTGCGACAGCCGTTCCCTGAAGCATGATCTTATATCGACTGTGGATGCCCTTCATGACGTCGATGGCTGTGTTAACAACGTCGCGATAGCGTAGGTAAGCTCGTTGCTTGGGGGCAGGGGAATTTTGAGTGCCCGACGGTATGGGTGACCTGATTGGGAATGACATGATGGTGGTGCTCTCTCAGGCTGTCCTGACAGAATACGACAAACGTGACGTAAGCTAGTACGCCTATGACCTCACCATGAATGCAGCCAGATCAAAGCCAGATGAAGATAAACCTCACGCTGCAATTGCACAGGGAATGACAGAGATCGTTATTGGTACTGTCAGGCGCTGAATAATAAATATTTCAAAGCAAGTGCAACTAATCGAGAGCTTAAGAATAAAGCGCACGGATACTGTTCAATTGTTCATCTAGCCATCCTTGACAACTGTAGAGCCGAATCATTACTCTATAATGCAACAGAGTTCCCTTCCGAACTACGGATCACGGGGTTTTGCTCTTAAAGTCACCGGACGAGCCCATGGAATAAAAGAACTATCAAGAAATGCACATCATTCTTACCGCTAAGAGATATAAGGAAGCGCACCTGACCATTGAAATTTACGCCATCAGGATGGGTGGCTGCATAAAGTGAAGACAAAGCACCAAGAGACAGAATGCATTATAAATGTCTAACATGGTAAATCATCAGCGTAATTAACCCCCGTCATTCTTATCAAGCATACCATAAAAAGCTTCTGGAGTGGACTTTCCACATGGCGAGGCAGATCCGTGTCTATGGTCGCCGGGTTCAACGGGGTCGCGACAATCTTCTGGTCCTCATATCGGCGCGTAAGCTCCTGGGCTACGATAATATTCCCGAACTCGCTCTGTAAATACAGCCTTTCCTTTCCAAGCGTTTTGCGGGCGGGACTGTCTTTATACGCGTCAAAGTGACGGAGATCTCCGTACATCAACATCCCAGTCGACGCTACAGTGATGATGCGTGCCTGAGGATTTTGCAGTTAATAGGAGTTTCAAGATGAGGAGCTTGGTCGGGTAGAAGTGGCTAGAATAGAAAGCATTGTAAATCTGGGGTTCGCTTGAATATGGCAAAGCGCATCCGACCAAGGACGTTCGTGTCAAAGTGCAAACCAGCTGGAATTGGTGAGTTAGAACTGAAGCCTTCATTATCAGTAGATACGAAACACCGTCATTTGTCATTGATCTATAGGAGGCATCATGACAGCACTGAAAAGGGAGACACGTTCAGCTACAATCAACAAACTAGCCTCAGGATGTCATACGTACGCATTGTTGATGAGTACATGCAACTCATTCTCTTTTCTGATATATTCTCGCCCTGTCGATCAGCACGGGCAGTCAGAGAGCTTACTCAGTAAACACTTTCGCGACCTGCTTGATTGGATAGGTCGAGCTGAAGAGATTTACCCAGTAAGGGACTTGGTTCTCAATGGCTGCCGTGAATTTAGCTTGGTCTCGCGCTACGATATAGACTGTTGCAGTAGGGCCTGTTGTATTAAGTCATTGATTTGGCTGAGTGGTGGGCACACACCTCGACGGTCTCTTTACCAACACCGCATTGCCACAAGTAACAATGAAGACCTTGCCACTGAGATCTGGAATGCCGCTTACGCTGAAAGTGGGTTTGGGTGGAAAGGTTTCGCGAAAAAAGACCCATGACAGAGCAGACAGAAGGTGGTAGTCATAGTTTGTGGCGTGCCAACGCCAAGCACGGTTTCATGTTTCCGGTGACGCGTCTTCAGCTGTAACCTGACAAAGGTAAGAATGGGATCCTGAATTCCCTCGGGATGATGTTGAGTTATTCCAAAAATGGACCAACAGCCCTAGTACAGCCTGCGTGCAGTGGTGGAGGATAGCCAATCGTTAGATACTGTGCAAGGCAGCGGAGTAATATTCGGACTGGCTGGACGAAGTTCTAGCACTCTGAGAGATTGATATTCCGTAGGTGGGCTAGTCGGCCACCGCCGGAAGCTCGGATTTACACCTCGAACGGCGACGGCGAACTGGATTCAAAAAAAAGGTATGAGCCGAACTTGAAGGACGGGGGAGAAGCATTCAAATGTACTCAGCCTGAGGCCTGAGGCTAGTCAGGCTGTGGGAAGATAGATGCGTGGGAAATATGTTGACTCGAACTCCGCGATTCTTCATATGATGGTCTCAGAAAGAGAGGAAACAAAATAAACGAATTGGGATCATAGCCAGGGATCATGCCTATTAAATAGAGCATATTTCGGGGAGCTACCGACACTAGAGGAGGATCAACAGAGAAGTGGACGGAGATGAGGGAGAGAGGAAGAAGAAGTATCACACACAGCAAACAACGCCCAGTACATGACTACACTATCCACGGGCCAGCACCACCTATTTTCAGCGCATACAGCGCTTGAGGGCCACTAGATGGCCCCTCGAAGCGAATGACGAAGATGCCACACCAGGGAGACGGACAGAGCAGGGCACATAAACATTTATATTTAGTCTCTTACATATGGTACGCCACAAAGGAGAATAAATGGAAAAAAAAAAAGAAAAAAAAAAAAAAATAGAGCATAACTTACAGTATCTGTAGGTATCTGCAACTTCACCGAGTCCAAAAGGGTGCTGTCAGTCTGAGCCAATCAATGCACTGCGGATCGTGATCATCATGATCATACTTAGAAGGGATCTGTGTACTTATATTGATGAAAAAAGAGTTGTAGATACACTCTAATGCTCAAGTTAGTCCCTATTCTCATCATGTTTCCAATAGACTTCTTGGAGCCCAATGGGTATGATTTCAAACATCTAGCGACATTCACTGTGCACCTGCTGGCAGTGGAGTTTACATAAAGAGGCCTGTGCCAGTGCATTTGAAGACATGTGTAAACACAAGATGGTAGCATTGGCCAGATGGAAATTTGTCATGCCAGGTGGCCAACAACTGAAGTTGGGGTGCCAATTTCAATCATGACTTGTGCTATGAGGGCTGCTGCTTTGCATGGCATATCTGAGTTCTTTCAGGGGGTGTCAGGTTCGGAAGCATAGATAGCCATAATGGCTCCATCATTGTGTACAGACCCTGCTGCTGGAGAATTGTAGAGTAAAGAATTTCCTGTAAACATACCATCATGAAACCAGGTCTGGCCAGCACCTGTGACAATGCAGGCAGTGAAATGCTGATGTGCATAGTAAATGACTCCCCTAAGATTGTAAGCCACCTGATGACCTTCTCTGCAGGTTATGTGTATCAGGCGATTGATAGTCAGGATGTGCTGCCCTTGCAAGTCAAACACTAGCAAAGGTGGGGCCTGCACAAAGGTAGTCTTACATATGAGAATTTTGTTACACATTGGACATGTTGATCCTAATGATATTGTGAAGTCATCAAGGCATGATTGGATGTCCATGCCCTGCCATCTGAACAAAATTAGCTCACAAGATAGAACATGTTGGTCACGGTCTACTTCATGCATGTTTGGACATTCCACATGTGTTAATGCCACTGGCTGATGCATCTTGAGTAAATAGAGGAATATAGAGTGGACACTTGTATATCTACTGATTGTGAACTCTTCAGAGACTCTGGACATATGGCATCTAAAGTAGTCTCTGATCTGATCCAAAGAAAAAGGAAGATCAGAGTTGACACTGTGGTGAGTAGCAAAAGACTGGGTCAGTGTACGCAGATGATCAGACCCAATAGCTTGCCAGGATATGGTCGTCGATGTCAGCTCTTCATGCCAAATGTTAAATAGTGTAGTAATGGTAGCATCATAAGCACAACTATTATTGTGCCACTGCATCCCTATTGGTACATTAATGTGCAGACTGTGGGATGTTGAAGCCATGTGATCAAATTTCAACTTCTTGAGTCAATGTGTATCTATGTCAGCTGAAGGGATGTATGAATGCTTACACTTCAAAGCAAGAACTGGTTTATCCATGGGACTCAATTTTTTCGGCATACAAGGTGATAGGGCAGTATCTAGGCTGCTTTTCCTCACTTCAAAATCCACACTGACCTGTTTTGCAGGATCATGAGAACCGTACCATAAAAAATTCTTTGATTCCAGGAATGGATTGGACTTACTCCAGCATATAGATCTGTGCATTGCTGCAGGCATGTAGGTCATACCTTTGTATCTACAAAAAGAATCTATCATTGTGTTTCTCTGATCCCCCATGGCCACCTGCACAGGAAGCTTGCCTTCAAACAATAGAGTGGTTATGTCATCAAGCAATTCAAGCTTGCAGAACTCCTGTCACAATGCACCTGACACTCCACCTGTGATCTTTCCGGGATGTATAGAGTTCAGAATAAGGGTCCCATTGGTGGTTGTGCTTCTTGACAGAGAGGTGTAGTAGCTTTGATGGGAACAACTCTGACTAAGGTCCACTACATTGTACAGGCATGTCTTTCCCTGCAAAGCATAGTCTGTCATCGCAAAGTTGGGAAGTGCCTCAATTTGACACCTTGTCACAGCAATGGACGAGTCATCAGGCAATTTACAAGAGGTGACAACTGTCATCTTTGTGAGTGGAACCATATTTAGCAGTAGACCATCCAGTTTAATTGGGCAAGGCAGATTCACGAGTTTTACAAATAGTGTGTTGAGCATGTCTTTTCCACCGGGTCCTTTCTGACAATCCCACCCATAGACAAAAGCTTCCTGTCCTTTCATTATGCACAATTTGGTAGCAGCATTATTATGAATCATTACAGGCATGTTTAAACAAATGGACAACTTCACAGGGATGAGCTTTGTATTTGCACAAGCAGAGCACACATTGAATATCAGTGGGTATCTTACCTTGTTTCATGGAATGTGAATTACCTGCAGGGATACCTTTCCATGGGCAATGCTTGTGAGACTCTTTGGAAGGTGGTATGGTATTAATTGAAAAGAAGTCATGCAGTTCCTGATTTGTCTCTGCTGCAAATCTTTGGGCTCCTAGGTGGTTAACTTCATCCTTTTGTGAGTTCAGATTTGTGATTATGGACACATTCCTGAACTATTTTTCATCAACATTAGGTCTACCTGGTAGCATACTGGATATTCATGACTTCAGAGATGCAATATCAGTAGGTGTGCATGCTTTGTACCTCATGTTTGACAATGCTGTGTGAAACTTGGTGTCATTAGCAGACTGGGTGCATTGCCTCATTTTTGCTACTAGATGAGAAATACTGAATTGCCTTGTGAGATGCTAGAGTAATACAAATCTAATCTAAGTAAACATGCTAATACATAGTTCTGGGAGCAGAAGCAGCTAGGTGGAATCTGGGAGATGGAAAAACTCTGTGCTGGAATATATATCTCCTCGGATTCCAACTTCATCGACCAGGGGTGAGCTGAGGAATTGACTATGGAAAGAACTAAATGAGAGGCAAGCCTAAGGCACATCATAGTTGTGATGAAGACTCACCCATGGACATCTGTCAAGCCTTAGGGAGGCTTCTCACCTGCCACCCCTGCATTTGTATGTTAAGGGGGAGCATTTCAATGTGAATAGCTCTGAGATAATCCAAGCACTGCCAGTATTCGAGAAAGGCTTGTGAGCACCAATGCCCAAACTTCTTCATCATGTCTGGAAGTACCCCTGAGATGAGGTAAAAGGTTGTCCCACCAATGTGGAAACAGTGTCCCATGATTCAGGGGTTTCCTTTCTTTGTTGCCTGGAGAATTTGGTTGATACATTGGATGAATTTGGCCCTGGTGAGTGTTACTATGCTGTTTGTGTATTACAATAGGCCAAGATAGGATGGTTAATTCCAAGTTTGTTCTTAATGAAATGCTTGTGGATTGCATGGATGGGATCCAGCAGGGCCTCCTGGCGAGGGATCCAAATGTTGTCCCCTCGTAGTGTTTGAAAGTCCGGTCCAGTCTGGTTTTTTGCCCACCTCAGGTTGCAACTGCAAACTGGACCGGTTCATGTATTTCAAAATTTAGACACAACCGCAGACTGGACTGGTATAAACCGGTCTGTCATGGTTGCCTAACGGTTGCTGGACTGGTTGTAACCGGTCCAGCCATGGGTCAGTCCAGACCGGTTTACAACTGGTCCAGGCTGCCAAGTAGCTAACTATAACTTTGAAGTGCTTATTACTTACTACATACACACCCTGCGAGCAGAGGCTCGCAGCGGCACAGGGGTGTGCTACATACTACAGAGGGAAAACAGAAGAAAAATATAATTCCCCCACGATACGTGAGGAGTCCCCATTAGCTAAGTTTCTAATTCAACTTCCCACCCAGCTAAACAAGATGTAGACTTTGTGAAAGAACGAGAAAACGCTGGCCTCTCG
>QLOK01044234.1:0-15424 GCA_003313805.1 Tricholoma flavovirens | reverse complement strand
CTCCCTCCAATAACATGTCCACTACCACAATTTGCAAAACCACCACTACTTGCACCTTCCCCTTGCTGCCCGAAATCCCCTGGCCCATTAAACCAAGCATGATCACCTTCACAATTGAACTAGCCCTAGTCATCATTTTCTTCACCCTTCTAAAAATCTCACAATGGCAAGAATGCTGTTTTCTGAGGGCATCCCCTCCCACATACCCAAATGCAACCAGTACCATCTGTTTTAACCATGACACCAATAGTGAAGAGCTGGAACTAGATGATGACCTCCAACCACCACCACCTATACGTGTGCCCAGTAACCTTACCATCCCATCCCCAACCAGGACGAGACAAATGACATTCGAACAATGAGCTACCCTGTTGAGAGTCAAGATACCCTCCTCTCCACCCACTCCTGAAAACCCGCTCCCAATCAGTGAACCTTCACCGATGTCTCCCATCTCCACACCTACTTCATCACAAATGCATCAGGCCATGTTCCCATCTCCAGCCACAAACTCAGCTAATCCTTCACCACACCCATCGTGGGGTTCGGGAAAGTCAAGGTTTAGTGGAAGGAAATCAGTGATTTTCAGTGTAGAAATGGGGTGATGTTACAAATCTTGCAATTGGTAGATTGACCAGATATTCTTTTCTTTTCTTTTCCTATTATTCATTCTTGCTTACTACTCCAACAGACCATCACCCTACTACCCCCTTTGATTCCTACCTTCTTCTTGCCAATCATTCCCCTATTACCCCCTTAACATTTATCCTCTATTGCTTCCTCCTTTTTGTTCTCATCCAATTCAGCCTCGAGGTCTGTGGCAGTCTTTTGCGAACTGGATGATTCATTGGTAGTGGCTTGCATAGGAACAGACAACAGATAGATGCTGGAAGATGACGATTGGGAAAAAAATCAAGAAATTACCAAATCAAGACATTGAACAATCACATGCCTTCAAGGCTCAGCACTAAGGGGGAAATACTGTCATGCTCCGATCTTCTGACATCGCAAAACCTGTGGGATGACCCCGGTAATACTGATAAGAAGGGATCACGAGGATTAGTAACCAAATTAGCAATCAGTTGCTACAAGTCCAACTCAGGAAAATAGGAGAGAACACTGTGGAATATTCTAGGCTTTGTGCAACCCACATAATCCCTGAGTTATCTTACTCATCTATTAGTAATAGTCATTGTAGACTCTACTAGAGTATTGTAGAAAGATTTGTACTTAGTATATAAGCTTGCACATTAGGTTGAGCTATTCAGTTTGAACCATGATTAGTTAAGCACTACTTGGAATCTTCATCCTCACTTGCCGTCTAGTACAGAAACCCGGCGCATAACCTGTGCATTTGCATTCAAGTCCAGTAAATCAGAGAAAACCCTAATCAAGAGGAAGGGTGCAACTTCTTATAAGTTGAAGCCAAGTCTCATTTGTCCCCCTTCAGAAAACCCACATGTTTTCCGATTCCTCCCTCACAATAAGCATGACCTTAACAAGGGCCGCCGAAGTGTGTGAAGTACAATCAAAGTTCAATCACCCTTGTTTGAAGTCAATCGATGAAGATTGCGATGATCAAGGAGGATTCAAAGACGTTTGTAGGGCTTGTAAATTGATTGAGAAGTGTATCTGGACTTGTCAAACATATCACGAAGTTGTTCAAAGAGGTTCAATGAAGATCAAGCTTGATTGAAGAGTTCAAGAATTATTGTGCATTCAATATCGTTGTTCATGGTTGATCGAATGTTTGTCACATGATTGATACTTATTGAATGAGGTTCGGAGGGGTCATATGAAGTATGGGAAAGTCCTGCTAGTGCTCAAAGTTAGAATGAAGATGTTTGAGGGGCTCAATATTGTGCGATATTGCTCAAGAATGCGATCGAAGTAGTTCAAGGTTGATTGAGGTCAATCACACTGCTGTATAGACCTGTTATCCCCAATGCGAAAAGTACTGGTGTGTCTCCTGAGTACTACCTGCAATGTGGTCATATCAACGAGTTGGAGCTCCCAGAGGAACTGAAGCACAAGTGAATCCCATGTGAGTCTTCTCAGGCCACAGCACCCCAACAATGTGACAGAAATTACAGCCTACAGATGGGTGGGCCATAGCATTGAATTCGAGGTCAAGTGGAACCTTTGATGAACTGCAATGACCTTGCAGCTCTTGACTCATACCTGTCACTGATGGGCATCAGCAACTGGAGGGCCTCAGGAGGTGTGCAGTGGGCACTGCACACAGAGGGAAGTAAAGGGGAAGGGCCTAGATTCCTTCAAAGTAGTGTTTGAAGGTCTGGTTGGTTGGACCAAAAAAACAACCACAACCCAACCGAACCCAACTGATTGCAACCGGACCATCGGTTGCGATTGCTCACTTTTGCAGATGGTTGTTTTGCTGGTTGCCTAATTTCAAAAATATTATAAAACCAGTTGCACTCAGTTGCAACCGGTTTTTTATGGTATGTATAATATCCTACATAAGTAAATTATATTGACATAGACAGAAGAAATAAGAACTAATAAATGTACTAAATATTATTAATTATACAACATATCCATGTAGTGGGACAAGGCCTGGGGAAAAACAGTCGTTTGGTGAGTGCTTATATACCCTGTTGCCATGCACAGACCATGTGGTCACGTTTGTTCACCCGAAAACAAATGTGGCACCACTTCCCAGATAACTTCCCATGACCATGACAACAACGCCAACAACCCCATTTCCACAAAAATGACCACAACAACTGAACGAACACAAAGTAGACAGCCCAAACAATGAACAAGGGTCGTTTGGGCCCTAGGGTACATTGTTTTATAGTTGATTCTTTTCTTTTACTTACTAACTAACTAACTAAAGTTTTTCTTTCTTTTCTAGGTACTTTTCATTTTGATAACGAAATCGCCCACCCACCAAATGACACCTTTGCTGCTGCTCGCAGGGCAGCATTGGGCTGCTTCTGGACCTTGCCAACTACACCCAGCGCCACAACCTACCCAATGCCGCTGCTGCGAGCCTCTGCTCACAGGGTGTCAATGGGTGCCATGTCACACAGTGCTGCCACCCTGCCTGTGAGCCACTGCTCGTGGGGGGAGATGGAGGTGCTGATGGCAATGGAAGCCACCAACTGGAGGACAACAATGTGACAAGCGACAGCAAATGGTGAGGGTCGACAAATGACAAATAGCAGGGACAATGCATGGCGGGGATGACAAATGGCAGGGATGATGAATGGCAGGGATGACGAATAGCAGGGACAATGAATGGCAGGGATGAAGAACAGTGAAGACAAAGAATGGGGAGGACAAAGAATGGCGAGGACGATGAAAATCAGGGTGACGAATGGCCGGGGACAATGATAATGACAACAATGACAACGGACAAGGGCACAGCAGCAATGACAGGGACAGCAACAGCACAACAACAACAACAACAACAACTACTGCATTCCTGCACAATGCCCCACCCTCACTACAAACACGAGTTGGTGGGGCTTTTTTTTCTTTCTTGCTAACTTTTTTTATCCACTTCTTTTAGCAGTACTCCACCACTGTGAGCAACTGCTCGCAGGGTGCACATGTATTTAATTTAATTTAGTATCTAATATAATTTAGTTAGACACAAAAAACCAGGAAAAACTGGTCAAAACTGGTTTTCTGGAGGCAACAGAACTGACTAGAACCAGTTCTAGTTGGTTCGGTTGTGGTCCTTCAAGTTTGGGTGTCGGTTTAGACCGGTTGCAGTCCCAGTTGCCTTACCTGGAGGTCGAAAAACCGGACCGAACTGGACCTTCGAACACTACTTCAAAGTCAGCTGGGATTCATCTCACATGAGCTTGCAGCTGAGTCAGGTTTGGAGCCCTGCAACTGTATATGATGCACTGTGGAGTTCAATTTTTTTTTTCTTTTCCCATCACTTTGGTATCCACCATGGCAACCCTGCATGACACAGACAACCCCATGGGGGATGACCAAATACACAACAGCTCTCACCACTTACATGAGATCGACCCTGGGGGCCAATCTCAAAAGGGGAGGGAGAAGAGGATGAGGTCTGAGCCACCCAGCTCAGACAGTGACAAGGACAGGAGGAGGATGCGACAGAAGTCAAGCCCTGGTGAAATGCAAACTCGGGTGCAACAGAGTGCCCAAGGAGAAAGGTAGAGAAGAGATGGTGTAGGCACCAGTGCCTATACCACCAATTTGTGGCATGCCAATGACCATGGTAACCTAGTTCACTGGGGACAATGTAACATGTGCCAAGAGTACATGTTACACATCTACAGGCATGCCCTAGACAACGACCCAGAGTTCCTCGATGCAAGAGACCATCAAGACCTTGATTTGACCCACTCTCTGAGGGTCAAATACAATCGAACCTTTGATGATTATGAAGAGGATATCTCGAGGCTCAAGGACTCCATCCAGGCTCTTGAGGATGAATTAGACCACGCCAAGGGTCTATTGGATGATCGAAGGACCAAATAGCCTCAAACACACAAACCTTCTCCCCCCTCTGAGACACCTCAGGGGAACCTTTACATGGCTGCAGCCTCTAGGCCAGCTGTCCCACATGTTGCGCCCCCTCAAGTTCTGGATGCAGATGTTGAAATGAAGGTGGCATACCCACCCCTTCCAACTCTACCCCTGCCAAAGCTCCAAGCTTCAGTACCTCAACAATCCAGACTGGCAAACTGGATCCCTGTGGCTAAGCCACCAGGGTCCCTCCCATCAGCCTTTCCTCAAAATGTCAAGGAGTTTGATCAATGGGCTTGGGCAGCACACACCCCCAACAACTATCCTGATCTCCACCGAGTGAACAAGTACATGTGCCACATCAACAAGATCCCATCAGCAGCTAGAAGCCCACTGATGAACCATGCCTTGGCCAGCTGGAGACTTCCCAGCTGGCTCCCAGAGGAGCAGCAGTCAGCGTGCAGAGTACACTGAATGAGAGACCCCAATTGCTTGGAACAACCAAACATAACTGATTCAGCTGAGCTGTGGGCTCAGTTTATGCACCAGCATTGGTACCAGTGGCAAGCTACACCTGGTATCATGCTAGACCAATTTCAGGTCTCGCTTCCTCATGTCAGGGGACATCTCCTGACTCGCCAACAGATTCCCCCTAGGATAACCCAGAGGCAGAAGTTTGGGCTGTACCTGTGCTTGGCAGAGGTTTTCGCCCTTCCTGGACTATACTGCCAGGCATGAGAGCATGATGCCCTGGCCCTGGCCCCCATTCATACTCAACAACCCATGTCAAGTGTCACTGATAACACCACCATCAAGAATGTTGTCCAACACCTCATGGCGATGGGAGTCACAGACCATGAGGTCTGTGAAGCACATCACTATGAATTTGGCTGGCTGTCCCACATGGCCAGCACTGTTACCATTCACTGGAGGAACCTGCAGCAGCCTCAGAGGTTTTGAACTGACTGAGGCAATCATTGAACTCACATCAAGAGGACGCACCTCTGGTGACTGAACCCCATTGGTGGATACCACCAATGTCTCCTTTGCAGTGCCTCGCCCAAGGAGGAAGCAGGATCCTCTCATTCCTATGAGAGGTGGGGTCATGTATAATCCAGCAAGACCCCTTGCTGGACCAAGCTCGAATCCACCCCCCCTGGGAACCCTCAGGGGATTATCTCAAACCATGCATGCGGGGTGACCTAGTGTGCCTGACACTTCTTCAGCAGGGCTCCCTACACCAGGTCCTGCTCAACCCAGCATTGCAAGTCTAGGGTCTGTGGACCCTGAATGACAGGCTGAGTCTGGGATTCCTCCAAGAGGGTTCAGAGGGGCCCCATCTACCAATTGTTTCACCCTCATCACGAATACCTCCCAATGAAAGAAGAAGAGAGCTAGGGACATCAGTGAAAGTAGCACTGACTCAATTTTCAAGGATGACCCTGACCCTGTGCTGTCAGTGGCCCTATGCACTCAGGGTACAATCCCAGAGATGCCAGTATCACAAGTACTGTCTCTACCCAGCTCAGGGGTTCCTGACCACAAGCAAATCATTGACATCATGCCCAGCCCTGAGCGTGATGCAATAATTGTGGAGGTATTCATGGGTACATCCTCAAAACCAGTTGATGACCTTTCCCTCAACAAGCTAGGATTGCTTGACAAGGATGAGCCTGAGGATGATTCTTCTAGGATGCAGATCATTCCCTTTTACCCAAAAATAATGTCTGCCTTCAGCCATTGGCTGAAGCCAAAAGGGAGCTCTTTACTCTCCCCCACCTATTCTGATCGGAATTTACTAGGAATTTTTTTGGCAGGAGTTACTGCCAAAGTTGCATTCCTAGTCCTAACTTTGTCCAATCAGAGTCCAAGTGAAGTCCTAGTGGATTCCTAACAAGGAGCTCGGACTGAAAATTTCTTGGTAGGAGTTCATTCAGATTCCTAACAGCAATCGCTGGGAATGCTAGGAATAGTCTGAGCTTGTCCGAGTCCCAGTTAGTCCTTACTTATAAGTATAAAAGTAATGTTTTGGACAAGAGTTGAACCCTCAACGATTTGATCAACGATTACATAATTAAAGACACAACTAAACATTACACCACAAGGGCATAATTGGTGTGGTAATTCAACACCCTACATAGGGTTTGTAGTGGCTGTGTATTACAAAGCACAACACCATCATCAATGCTGCCACATCATCACATCAACCACCACCACCACCACCACACTTGACAATGACAGCCCCTCTGTCCCCCCCTCTGCTGCCACCACCTCCTTAACACCCCACAGCCACAGGTCCCACGACTGCCACCACAGCAGCACATGGCAAACAGGAGCTGCAACATGCACTAAATGGGCCCAAACAACAACAATGTTGTTTGGGCTGTAGGTAAGTTTTTTTTTCATTGTTTTTTTTCTGATTTATTTGAACTAATTACATTTTTTATCTATGTAGGATTGATCTGTGGTATAAAAACACCACAATGATGGCTGACACAGCCACCAACCACACCAGCTCCCTGAACCACTGCCATGAGCCACTGCTCATGGGGTGGGACCAGGGAGCAATGGGACAGGAATGAACAGTGATGGCGCGATGATGAAGCGACCCAGCCCGTAACAGGGCAATGGTGATGATGCCAATGGGACAGGTGGGACAACAGGGGGGAGGTGGCAATGAGGAGGATGGAGATGATGATGAGGAAGGGGCACCAACAATGGCAACAACAAATGATGATGAAAGGATGCAACAATGGCAGGGAAAGGGGGAATGATGAGGACCACCAAAAAAAATGGCCCAGGTAAGTTTTCTTTTTTTCTATTCTCTTTTCTTTTTCTTTTTACCAATGAAGTTTTTTAGGTACAAACTTTAACTATTGAGAATGACCAGACAATGACCCAGCACCCACCCGGAAGAGGATGAGGAGGGTGGCAAATGGGGTGGCCATGATGCAAAACCAAAAAAAGGCCCAGGAGACGTCAATGATGTCTCCTGGGCCATAGGTAAGTTTTTTCCCTTGTTTCTTTTTTTCTTTCGACTAACAAAAATAATATTGACAACAATGACTCATGCCCCCTGACCCACCCCCACCACTGCCATGAGCCCCTGCTCATTGGGTGGCTGTGTGGTGGTGCATGCCCATGAGCTGGACCAAGACAACCATGACAGGGCAATGACCACGACCAGCAGCACCCTGAACACCTGCCACAAGCAACTGCTCACAGGGTGGTACTGGGGGGCAACCCGAGAGATGATGGGGATGGGACAAGCAACAAAGACATGCAGGGCAGCAAGACCCCCCCCACCACAACAGCACCTGGGCAGGTGGCAACAAGGAGGGGAGACAACAATGAGGAAGGGGTAGCGAGGGGGGGCAGTGACAACAAATGACAAATGACAAAGGTAACACAATGACGGGATGGCAAGGGGAGGGGGGGAACGACAAGGAAAACCCAAAAAAAAACAAGGCCCAAGAGACAATGACATCTCTTGGGCCAGATGTATTCATGTATTTTCTCATTTTTGTTGCTAACAAACCTTTTAGGTACTAATTAAAACTATTGACAACAATGAAGGTGACCCACCATGCGCCCCTCCCACCACTGCAAGCCCCTGTTCGCAGGGTGGAGAGTGAGGGTGATTAAATAAGGGGGAAGGGACATGACAGGAGGGGGACAAAAATGAACGGCAGCAAGAAGACCACAGTGCAAGGGGAAGTGGACAGGACACATGGCCAACAACAACAGGCAGATGACAACACAACACCCTGTGCCCCCTCCCTTTCACAGGGCACTGAGACCCCTACCCTCCTGGTGCATGAGGGGAGGCTATCTTTTTTTTTTTCTTTGTTTTTTGTAATTAAATTTCCTTGTAACTAGTTTACTTTGTAAATTAATTTCATGGCCTCCCTTGAGGGAGTGTAATAATCTTTTGTTTTGTTTAAATTCGCTAATATCATGCCTGCTCCCTTGCACAGATGTAAATATGGTTAATTGCCTCGATTTACAGGGCACCTTCATTATAAATTAACTTCCATGATTGAAAATGAAAGAGTATAATCTTGGTTTGAGCTAAGAATTAGATATGCATGTTTGGGATTCCTACACATATCTTTGTAATACCCCCAGATAACACTGACCACTCACTATCACCATGACAATAACTCTTGAT
Source organism: Tricholoma flavovirens (assembly GCA_003313805.1). Taxonomy (NCBI): domain Eukaryota; kingdom Fungi; phylum Basidiomycota; class Agaricomycetes; order Agaricales; family Tricholomataceae; genus Tricholoma; species Tricholoma flavovirens. Next base: position 6,780 of record QLOK01044234.1, on the reverse strand, counting down.
CCAGCACCATTAAATGGGTCTGCACCAAATCTGGTTGTTGTGGATACTGATAGAGAAGGTCAGCAATACTATAAAGAGCTTTTAATACTCAGGTATGGTACTTAAGGCATACATGCAAAAAACTAAATGCCTGGCTGGGTGGATTTGAATTAATTCTAAAAAGAATGACACCCAGCAATTTTAACTGGTTCCTACATGTCATGCTATTTCTTCACACAAGACTGCTGATTGAGAAACAAGAAAATAAGGCTAATGGTCTTCAGAATGAATGGGATGAGGAGGATGAAGAAGAAGAAGGAGATGACACAGGTGATAATATGGACTAATTCATATTTGTGATCTAAGTATCATTTACTAAGTGGTATTTGTACATATTTCATTATCTGCAGATGTGATATACAACATATGATGCCATCATAAGATGTGGTACTGAGTTTGCAAATTTCCCCTCAACTTACTCTAATATGACACCAAATGTTTTGCCTAGAATCTGCAAAAGTGTTGGTATGTATTTGGATGTCTGCAAGGTTTGGTACACAATAGATGATGCCATGAGTTTCAAAGTTTCCCTTCAACATACTCTAATATGACACTAAATATCCTGTTAGGATATCTTGATGGTTCCATATTTCACACATCAATTGGATTTGATCATTTAGTAAAAGGTGACAATGACAAAAATACAAGAGGAATATCTTGATGATGCCTTAATGGCTTTACTTGATCATTCAAAGAGAGTGCAAGATGACAAAAAAAACTCAGATTAAAAAATCTGGTCAAAATAGGATGTACCATTACTATGTTTTATATACAGTTGTGTTACATGACTATGCAAGGGTTATTTTCAAACTTGGCTGAAAATTGCAGTCAGAATGATATACATATAACATCACTATATTCCATATATGGTAAGTCACATGACTATGTAATCATCACTAGTTGACTTAGAGATATTTAAAGATTGTGCTACAAATTTACTCAGACACTCAGACATTACTCAGAATAAAACTGCTAGGAATTTTATTCTGCTTGGAATTTATTTGGAGTCCGCTCAGACAATTAGGAATTCCTAGGTCAGCTAGGAATTTGTTAGGACTCCACTCAGAATCTGCTAGGATTCTGAGCTTTCCAATCAGACTAGGTGGGGGACAGTAAAGTACAGCCAAAAGGGGAGGGTGTGGTGATCCTGGACAATTGTTTATTATTGTTATAATTTCCTTTCAATGCCTTTAGACTGGCCCTTATAAGGGACCAGTCTTATGTAATTACATACATCTTTTTACACTTTACCTCAACTTACATGAAAATATATACGTTATTTGTGTTCTGGTTGTGTGAAGTCTCAAAAGACCCCCCATGACTTGCAACACCCACCTAATCCGAGCGGGCTCCGCATGGACTCCAAGCTGTCTGTGGACTCCAAGCAGAGTCCTAGCAGAGTCCTAGTAGAGTCCTAGCAGTCTGTGCGGAGTCTGCAGACCGTCATCAGACTCTGCAAAGAGTCCTAGTAAAAAAAAAACAGTGTTGTAAAGACAAAAGTCCAAGTTTGCAGGTAGACACTTTGGCAATGTTTGATGTTATCTTTGGAGACCGCCAACTGATTCCAAATAATGATCTAGTGATGGCATCAGACTGGCTCTCATCAAAGTCCAGTTCACCGCTGGCCATGCACTGGCCCCTGTGCCCAATGTCACATGATTACAGAGGTGGCAACTGGATCATTGTGAAGTGTATCCCCATATTGATCACCCACCTGTTCGGAGTCACATCTGCTGACTAAGCATAGTCAGTCTGGACAGGCCCAGAGCAAGTCTGGTATCCAGTATGTCCCTCACATGTGATAGACTCTCCCTCAGCAACCTAAGTTGGGTAGAGATGACCAGTTAAATAGATCATCCTGCATGATCTGTATTAGAGCAGTTAGGGCGTGGTAAAGCCCTCTGATGAGCCCCTTCACAAGGGTGAAACTGCCTAAGTCCCAGCTCTAAGGGTTCAAACCCCCTAGACCACATAATTAGTGATTAAATTTAGTTCTAAGTCCATATAATCATGTGACCTACCATATATGGAACATGGTGATATTATATATCATTCTGACCAGATTTTCATACTGAGTTTGAAAATCACATCTGTGTGATCATGTGACCTATCATATATGGAACATAGTGATGTTATATACCATTCTGACCAAATTTTCAAGCTGAGTTTGAAAATGACATCTTATATAGTCATGTGACCTACCATGAAATACAACATCATAATCAAGATATCCCTTCTGTATTTTGTCATTGTCACACTCTGAATGGCCAAGTAAATCATTATGTGAAATATGGCATCATCAAGATATCCCTTGTAAGCCTGACCACACAGACTTATGACATCACAACAACACACACACCCACATGGGCCTCACACTGACATGCACACATGTGCCCACACATACCCCACACTGACACACATGTCTGACCATGCCATACACATGCACCCACATGCACACATCAGTGGCCACCACCAATGATACATGACCATGACTGGCATGGTCCCCATGCCCATTCAGCTTGCCTGATGTGGCCCTTCCTATCTTTGGTATCCATGTGAAACCATCAGCAGGATGACTGATTATGTACAGCTACACTCAAAAATATCTTCAAGATCCTCAAAAATCCTCAAAAATGTCCGAAAATAGTTTCAAAGCTCTCAAAATAGCATCACATATCCCAATATAGCATCCCATCAATTCATTGATCATTTCCAGAGATTGGTGAAAGTTTAGAACAGCTCACAACCTTCCTCTGGCTTGTGTTATACTGAACAGAGCCATTTTAGTGGTTTGTTTAGGTTTCTGGGTTGAGTATTATCAGTGGCCCTTTGGTATGCCCGATGTGGACTTTGGCTCACATGAGCCATTATGATATATATCTTACTTATTTTCCCCTGCTGCTTCATTCCCACTTCTGTGAAACAAAGGTATGATATTATTATTACTCCCTCACTTGTAGTACTTACATTCCCACTTCCATGCAATGAAGATACCTTGACCCTGTCCCTCCTGCTCACCTTAGTGTAGGCTGCCTGGCAGCCTTCCAAAGGGTCACATCAAGCAAACCATGTGATCATCTGACCACATCAAAATGAGTGATGCAAGGGTATAGCGAGGTGTGGGAAGTAATATTGAGGACTTTGAAGTGATTTTTGCAATGTGTGAATGATCTTCAAGGATTTTTGAGGATTTTTGAGATTTTTGAGATGTTTGAGGATTCAAAAATACTGTATGATAAAAATTGTGGATAATGCGAGGATAGATAAATGTTACAAAATGTGAACCATGATAAATGCAAGAGGATGATGATAATTTTGAGAATGACAATGAGGACAAACAAGCTGCGATGAAATCCAATGAATTTTCAGATTGAAACTTTGCGACTAATGATGAGAAGAGAGTTCTAGCTCTCAACTCTTAATACTATACAGATGGGGGACACTTCCCTTCTCGTATTCAATGTAAATAGTACAAGTTTTATGTAGTTTAAAAGAATAAAGCTAAAAGGGGAAATGAAATGCAAAGAAAACATGAGGCAAAAGAAAACATATGGACATCCAAAATGAGTTGATGAACCATATGGAACAATAACCATGAGTCAAGGGATTGTGGGAGACAATAAATCAAAATACAGACTGTCCTTTTGTTGTATGTATCTGAAAATATCAAAAAATATTGCAAACTGCCTCAAGGTGATATATATAGTGCACATGTTGGTGGCTGAAATGAGGCTCATCGAAGTCGATTAGGCATGGAATAGAGATAGAATGTGTGTGATAGTGTCTGGGGGCATGTAGAAGTGATATCAATAGTGCAAAAAATTCAAAAAGCTTGAAAATGATCAGAACACTGCAATAAGCTCAAGAAAGGCTGGTATGTTCTGGGAGTGTTGTGAAGTAGTGTTATGAACTGAGGTTGAAGGTGTCTCCGCGTGGGAACCGATCGGTAATCCGGAGGGGTATCGAAGAGAACTTGGCTTCAACTTTTAAGAAGTTGCACCCTTTGCTTGTTACAGTGTTCAATTTACTGGAGGATGATCGGGAATTCAAGTAGGGGACCGATCGGAAGTCCGAAGACAAAGACAAGAGGATGGTTAATGTATGATAATGTGTGAAACATATGAAACATATGATATTCGAATTGCAGAATACAAATGAAATATCTAAGTTTAAATACTAATATGAAATCCGAGATCGGAGATTCAATCGGAGACCGAGGTAAGAGCTATGTACATTAGCTGTGGTCAGCAGTACAGGCAGTACCCAAGGTATTAACCTGAGGTAAAATCCTATGAGTAACTACAGTAACTATGTACGAAGTCTACACTATGCACTGGAATGGAATCTGATCGATCTCAACATATATCGGAGTTTGGAGCAGTGTTCCATCAGAAGTCTGAATCAGGTGGAACAGAACATAACAGTATTTCCCCCTTAAGGCCGAGCCTTCGAGGCACATGAATGTTGAAGTATAGACTCAGCAATTTTTTTAGAAAAATTTTCATTTCTCCTCCTACCTCCACCACTATGTCCAGCATCGGAACCTTCGACTTTTCTCGCATGTCCGCTGCGGATCAAACCAATGCGCTTCTGCAAATGCTAGCGCATTCCCAAAAATGAGCAGTGGAGGAATGAATTGCAGAAAATGAACGTATGGAACTAGAGTTTCAGGAGGCCAAGGAGTTGGCGGCAGCAAAAGCAGCAAGGAAGGCTGCCAAAACAGGCAAGAAGCAGGTGCTGGCGATGGAAGTTGAGTTGGGAGTTGAGGAGGTGGCCGATGAGCGGCCAAAACTCAAAAAATGGGTGAAGAAGGCAGAGACTAGCAGAGACCACTACTGAAATCAAGGAAGGGTTATCTCTGGAGACCGCAGAGATGCCCTGAGAAAAGTAAGTGACTGATTCTTGTGTTCTTCTTTAGTTAACGTTCCTAGATGTTTGGCTTGCGAGTGGGAGTGCATGTGGGTCTGCAAGGGCCGTGCAAAATCATGTTTGGTGTGCAGTAAGGCTAAGCACCATTGCATAGGGGCGGTTTGGGGAAATGGGGAAGGTAATAGTGGGGAGATGGTAGGAGTTCCGTCAGGGTCCATGAGTGAGGAATTGAGGGAGATGTGGGAGATGATGCAGGAAATGGCGCAGCTACAACAGGTGTCCATCAAGGCGGCAGAGGCAAATCTGGAGAACGTGACGTGGGTGGTGCAGGAGGTGCTGGATAGTCTCCAGTACCGTCAGGATAACGAGCGGGAGGACAAAATTTTCGATGAGTGGGTGGATGACATGGAGTTTGGGGAGATGGAGAATGAAGTAGCAGAGTTGCAGGCAGAGGAAGCAGAGTTCCGGGAATGGTTGAAGGAGAGGGCAGAGAAGCGAGGAGTAGAGGGGAACATAGTGGAGACGCCAGAGGTGTCTCCTATGGCTGTGGTGGATTCTGCTCCCTGCTACAACAGGTGTCGCTACTCTGCTGACTAAGTCACGTGATCACCCGATCACCCTACTCCAGTAGGGGAGGAAATGGTTGTGGAGGTGGTAGTTGAATCAGGTGCGGGGATGTAGATGGGGTCCAATTGGAAATCCGATCATTAATAAATTTTTCTTTTTTCTTTTTGTTTGTGTTTGGTCAGAATGATGTAATGAGTGAAGGGGAGTTTTACAGAATGTGTGCTGATGGTGGGAAACAAGGATGCTGGGCGCCATCTGACAATGATAACAGTACATTTGGTTGTAGGGGTGTTTCGAAATGGACCCATTGTATGTTCAATGGAATGGGCCATTGTGGTAACTCAACCAATGGAATGCCGTTGTCTTCTTCATAGAGGTCAGTGTCATGGTTAAAATGAACTGTAGACGTTTCTTCATCAACATAGATTCTTGGCCCAAATACTCTTTCCTGATACCAGCAGGCAAATCTGGCTTGTCCATAGATGATGATTGCAACCAAAATGCTGAATAGTAGTGCAAGAAGGAGTGTGGTAGGAGAGAATGAGTTGTCATCCATTCTTCTGAGAGTAGAGTCTTGAAGAAGATTTGTTAAATAATTCCCACAGCTCAGTACAGTAACGACAATGTTCTGTAGGCTGTAGGTGAAAACGGGAAATCAGTCGGGGTTCAGCAGTAGTCTGAAGACTCGAAAAGAGCCATTAAGAAACCATCATGGGAGAGGACCAGGCTTGTTCAGGTAATGAGTGTGGAAATCCGAAACGATTTCTTGTGCATGGTCAAGTTCATTAGCCGGCAGCCATGAGTTTTCTTCATTGGTTCCTTCGTAACCAGCCCATTGGACAAAGTATAGGAGTTTACACCTTCTCCAATTATCGATTTTTGAATTGAGAATTTCGGCTATCTCGTATTCAATATCATCATTGATTTTGACAGGAGGTGGAGGTGGTTGGGTACGATTCGGGATTGTGTTTGGTACTGATGGTTCTAACTGTGAAACATGGAATACTGGGTGAATTGCATGCAGGTGTTTGGGAAGCCAAAGGGTGAACAAGTGTGTGCCGGGACAGGCTATAATTTTGAATGGTCCTAAATATTTTTCTGAGAGTTTCTTCGAGGGTCTGGTGGTACTGATGTTTTCTGCACAAACATAAACTTGTTGACCAATATGGAAGTCTGGAGCAGGTTCCTGTCGGCGATCCACAGGACCTTGATAACGTTTTTGGGCTGCTGCCATCTGAGTGCGGAGTTCTGCATGAAGTTCTTCAAGGTCAATAACGTATTCGCAGGCTTTGATGGATGCTAGCT